>BGNK01002817.1:3597-87248 GCA_003297005.1 Symbiodinium sp. clade A Y106
GCACAGAGCAGGCACGCTCCACACTTTTCACTCTGCTGTTCTTCAGCAGTCCAGGTCTTGAGCCAAACCCGGCACGGCTCGAGGCTTCAGTGCACAACTCTCTGGACTTGAAACACTTCGCAGCTGGTGAGCACTAACAGCGAACTTGCGCTTCAGCTCTCTAAACACTAGAACTGGCTCCTGATACCTCTTAGGTATCCCGCTGTGGCTCTGGCGAAAGGCTTGTCCGAACTCAGTGAAATGTTTGTGAGGTTCGCAGGTGTTTCGACACTCCGAGGTCCGGGCGGTACGACCGAAAGGTGGACCGACCGACCGACCGACCGACAAACCAACAAAAAAAGGGTTTCGAAAACATGCAGAATGGTTTCGATCCATGCTTTCAGCATGCCAAAAGAGATCGCACTCACATGACATGCAAAACAAGGCTGTGCAAAACTTTCCAAAACAAGTTCAAGTGCTTCCACTGTCAGCTGGGAACCTTGGGAGGTCACATAAATCAACTTGGACATTGAGCAATTGCTGGAAATGTCTGAGAAAATCAAACAACAGATCTATTTGAGGACAATTTCATCGAGCCAAGAAAAATGTCTCAAAAAAATTGTAACTTCAGATATTCGACTTGGAATAAGTCAAATCTTCCACTCACAAGTGTTGTGCTGTTACCCCCAATGTTATCCGAGCCGTCTACCAAATCTCACTCTCACCTCCAATGTTCCCATTACCTCCAACGTTACCCCGCCGCGTTACCTCCTTCCCTCCAACATGAAATCTTTTGGGCCATAGTGCGGCTGGCGGGGAGGTTCGATCTCCTTCTCAGGCTCACGCTATTTAATTCGGTTTCCCCTACAAGCTTGACCCAAGTTTTTTTGGTTTCGGGCTCAACTGCAAGACACGAAAGGCTCAAACAGACGTCTCGTCTTTCTGCAAACTATTCAACTGGTGGCCAGTTTCCCCGAATTGGAGCATTATGAAGGAGGACTGCAACTGCGTGAGAATCTCAAGCAAGCATTCAGAAGGCCACAGCCTCGGCAGGTGCTTTCAAGGGTCCGGGCTCAACTGCGTGCTTTTTGGTTTGGGGCTCACCTGGAGACAAGCTTTAGGGTTTCGTGCTCACCCGCATGCTTGTAAGGTGTCGGGCTGAACTGGTGAGAAGCTTTCAGGTTTCGAGCTCAACCGCACGCTTTTGCGCCTCAACTGACTGCAAGCTGGGGGCGGGCTCACTGCAAGTTAGGTTCGGCAAATTGGGGGATTTCTGTCTTTGCCGAAAGCTTTAGAGACTTTAAGGGTTCCATCAACGGCGGCAAGCTTTCGGTTGCGGGCTCACCTTTCAGGGCTCAACTGCAAGCTTCGCTGCCTGGCATGACACCCGTGATCCCTGTAACATGCCTTTCCATCGTCGCGACTCTTGTTTGCGAAAATATCCACTACGTGAGGTGTTCGGGAAAGTAATACATGCGAGACTTTGCACGCGGCCCTCGACGTGAAAAACTTAAGGTCCCTCCTAGACCTTTTCCCTTGGAAGAACTAAGTCACTACAACCACAGCGGATAGCTGCAAGTCTTTTTCACTCAGCTTGAGCCAAACGTTCACGGAGTGCGGCAGAGTTCACACGTAAGTGTGGAAACGAATTCAAACAAACGAATTAGCGTATTGGGCACTAACCACACANGTGCTGAGCTTTCGCCAAGTCTTCGTGAAGTTTGTTGGCTGACTGGAAGAGCTTTGTGAACCTGAAGTTGCAACTGGGAGTTTCAAGCTTGGTTGTGAAGGTCTCGAAGTTTCTCGCGGAGTGCGGCAGAGTTCACACGTAAGTGTGGAAACGAATTCAAACAAACGAATTAGCGTATTGGGCACTAACCACACAAAGATTTACAGAGTAAATCTTGTGGGATTTAAACATAGAGCTGAGGATCCTGCAAGGAGTCCTCATAAACAAAGCAAGTACACTTTGAGATCGAAGAGATTCTCAAATGTACTCACAAAATCATCAAGGAAGGTTTCCTAAACCTTGGGATCGTCAAGATTCCCAACTCAACCTTGAAACCGTTCCCGAAGCAAAACCACTCACTAACAGAGGTACTTTTCACAAGCGACTAACGCNGTTTCCTAAACCTTGGGATCGTCAAGATTCCCAACTCAACCTTGAAACCGTTCCCGAAGCAAAACCACTCACTAACAGAGGTACTTTTCACAAGCGACTAACGCTCATGATCTTACACACTTCGAAGGACTGCGTGGTGAGACGTCACAAGAAACAGAGAAGAGGCAACATCAGAAGCAAAGCCGTTCTCGCGGCCAGCCTGTGCTGCTAGTCTACCGACTCGGACACGCAAAGTCCTCAAGAATCTCGATTTTCACAAAATTTTGATGGAACTGTGAAGCAAGAATCAAATGAAACAAGAGACGAAATCAGAGAGAATGGAAATTATAGTCGGATCATGAACAATTTCCAAGGCTTGCACGTGAAAAAAGAGAAGTCTGTTGAGATCTGCTTTTTCATCTTTCAACTCCAAGCGATTTCGCTTTCTTCTTGCTGTGTGAAGAAGACATTTTTTTGTCTCTTTCTGCTTCTAATGTGTCGTCGTCATCGCGTCGACTTCGGGGCAACATTTGGGAAAGTCGTAGATCTGGAGTTCCACGGCGAAGATCTCCTGCTCTGCCAACTTTCCTTTTTGGTTCTTGTGATGTTTGAGTTGGGGCCCCCCATGTTGTTGGTTGAAATCAAAGCCGCTGTGTCTGCAAGTTGACCAGAGTAGTTGCAGTCGATCTATTGAATCTATTGGTTTGTTTTGATTTATTGCCATGACTCCCAACTCTGGGGCATGTGCTTCAACATAGCCTCAAGAACCGTGTAAAAAAGGTCGCCGAAGAACCGAGTTGCCTTTTTCATCAGTGACCCATTTATCGGGCTGCCGCAACAGCAGCTGGCACGGTTTCGAGCAATTTCGAGCTTCGGGTGCTGACATGTAATCTGGCCCCGTCGGGGTAATGCGGCAGATGCCCCACGTAGTACTGATGTCTGTGCGGCGTTTGCCCAACGGCACGCTACCTTGCGGCCCCACTGCCTGAGATCGACTAAGTTCTTGACGGCTTGAGCATGCTGGCTCCAGCCTTCCGGGGCCGCTGGCAGGAAGCTCCGCAGTTTCCCTTAAACAGGCCCGCAAAGGCCCGCAAAGGACCCAAATGACCCAAACAGACCCAAAGTGACCCAAGCTTTCCAAACATTCGAGAATTGTCGAGAATGTGNCGCAGTTTCCCTTAAACAGGCCCGCAAAGGCCCGCAAAGGACCCAAATGACCCAAACAGACCCAAAGTGACCCAAGCTTTCCAAACATTCGAGAATTGTCGAGAATGTGGACTTTTTGAAATCAACGCACGCTAGCACTCGTTGAACTCATTCATGTCTTGTTCTTTTCTGGTGTCGCTGGCCTTGCGTTGCATACAGTCATCAACATGATGATGTGAGTGACATGTGCACCATGTTGTGGCTGTTGCGGTCTTGTGCAAGTGAGCAGAGTGCAGAGAGAGAGAGAGAGAGAGCGAGAGAGAGAGAGAGAGAGAGACAGAGAGAGAGAGAGAGAGAGAGTGAGTGAGTGAGTGTGTGACAGAGAGTCACAAAGAGTATTTGCTCTGTGTGTGTGACCAGTCAACATCGCCGTGACCGCGTGTCGTGTGTGTGTGTGTGTGTGCGTGTGTGTATGTGTATGTGCGTGTCGTAAGTGTTCTGTGTGTGGTCTGTGTGAGGGTGCGTACGGAACCTCAGGTCGCATGCATCAGTCGAGTGTGTCTAAATCATCCCCTCAGCTGACTAGGGGACTTCAGACCCCGCGCCCGAGCGCAAAACGGCTTGGGGTCTGAATTGCCGGGAGGTGGCAATCCAGACCTTCCAACTGGCAATCCAGACCCCCGCTANGGACTTCAGACCCCGCGCCCGAGCGCAAAACGGCTTGGGGTCTGAATTGCCGGGAGGTGGCAATCCAGACCTTCCAACTGGCAATCCAGACCCCCGCTAATTCTCGCCTCTTAACCTCTGAAATAAACATAGCGGAATCCTGTCACCGTAAATCACCATGGATCCGAAGATCCATGGCTTAGGCGTATTGCTCCCATGGATGCCCCTCCCGTGAAAACCTGCAGGTCCGTTCTTTTCCGAACTGCCCCAGTCCGAATAGCAACCCATTCCCCCCGCGACTCCTGCGTCAGTAGCGAAAGGATAGGGATCACTACAAAACCGCAGCAATGTGACAGAAACAAGCAGAAACGCAGCGAAACCACAGAGACTGTCATACAGAAGCACTGAGCCGAAGGTCTGGATTAGGAAGTTAGGCGAAGGTCTGAATTACCCGGCGGGCATCCTGACCCACACCCTGTGAAATCGCAATCCAGACCCCCCAAAAAGGTCTGGACTGCATGNAAGGTCTGAATTACCCGGCGGGCATCCTGACCCACACCCTGTGAAATCGCAATCCAGACCCCCCAAAAAGGTCTGGACTGCATGTTTGGGGGGCAGGCCCCCCATAGCCTGAGGGGATGCTTTCGGGCTACCGCGTGTTGAGTTGCAGGCTCGACACCGACATCCAAGGGACTCTAGGCTTTAGGTTGGGGGTCTGAAATGGTAAGCCGGGGAGAGGTCTAAAATGCCTTTAGGCCCATTTCAGACCCCTGGTNTGGGGGTCTGAAATGGTAAGCCGGGGAGAGGTCTAAAATGCCTTTAGGCCCATTTCAGACCCCTGGTTCCCTGACCCTCAAGGGTCACCATTCCAGACCCCCCGCAAACTGAGGGGATCCTAAACCCATGTTCCAACTTTCTGGGGTTCACTATAGTATGTTAGTGGGCTTGGCGACCTAGACTCTGAATCACCGAGATTCGGAACTAACATCCTTGAGCCAAAACTCAGAAGATTCAGAATCCATCCTGAAACGAACTTCGAGGCAACTAGCTCGAGAAGGAACGGGTCCGGGGTTTAGGGTCTAGGGTTTCGGGCGACCCAACTTTCCATTAAACGCAACCATAATAAGCCTCAGTCAAAAGCGAGCCACCAAAAACAGTCGTCTCGAGTTCCCTCGCTCCAAATAGACCAACTCATCTCTGAACCTCCGAGCCTCCAAACCCTTGTACGGGCCCCTAAACCCTAAACTTTAAATCCTTTGCGCAATCCAAAATCCACAAAAAAAGGCTCTGCAACTCAGATCAAGTCGGCCTTGTTGGTCACCTTTATCGAAGATCCTTGTGCCAGTCGATGGGCCTTGTAGAGGCCCACCTGCCCAAGGCCCTAAAGCCCTGAAGCCCCGAAAAACCCCTGGGCTCCCAAACCGGAGAAAGTCACGCTTAGCCCTGAACCCATGACGGAAAGAGGCTCCTGTTGAGGCTACCATATCTTTGTTGGGTCCCTTTTATTGGCAGTATAGGGTTCTACAATAGGGTCCCTTCAAACACCCCCGGCCCGGGACTCTTTCAGGAAGTACGTCCTCCCCAAAGCCGGAACCACGCCTGGCTGGCACCGAGCTGCAAGGCGCCGTGGACTCCGACGACCTCCCCGAGAGTGAAACCCGGGCAGAAGCTCTTTAAGTCTCTTGCGGCTTTTGAACTGAGGGTCCATGGGCTCTGGACTTCAGTGCCAGCTGATGCCGCGAAGTGAAGGGAAGCCATCCACAGGGTCCTACAAACACACAAATACTCGTCGCCTGTAGGGTCGTGCTCCATCTAGGCATCCACGGAAAGGTGGCTTCGACAGTTCTACCACGAGAAATCTTCGGGCTTGCAGTCGCCGTGAAAACAAAGAGCAACGTCCACGTGCAAACGATCAGGCAATGGAACACAAAGGGGTCCGACCACGAAATCGTAATGGCCAATGTCTTCCGACAGCCTGGAGGCCCGGGAGATACGCTGGCTTTGTTTCCGGAATCCTCCTCAAGAATCTCACACGTACCAAACTTAATGTCAGCCCGGCCTCCGTCTTCATGTGGATTTTGTCTACGGGGCTCATAGCTTCTTGGGTGTGTTAGGTGACCGTGTAACACTTTAGTTTCCCGAACCCTCCAACCATAAGCCAACTGTGCAATCATGAGTTTATAAACCGATCTATCTTTCTACACCTTCTACACACGTCTACATACAAATCCCTCCCTCGGCCCCCTCTCTCTCCCACTCTCTCCCTCTCCCTGTCTCTCTCTCGCTCTCCCCGCCAACCCCCAAAGCCTTAGGCCCTGAACCCCTAAACCGGTTCATCCGGCCCGCCTCCAGCTTCCTGTCCTGCATCGACTGTCGGCCTTGGAAACTCGGATTCCCGACCTCCAGCTGGCCGCTTTGGAAGGCTTCGGTCGAAAAAAGCAGCCTTCACCGTTGGAGTAGGGTATCTAGAGGGTATGTCATACTTGAGTTTTTTTACAGTTAGTTCGGCCCCTACATTACAGCACTTGTGCCTTTTGGTCTTTGAGCGTTTCTGATGCACAGGAGACTTCTTGCTTTGATTCGGAAACCACAATCGTCCGGGGTCCTCAGTATCACCTTCAGCTACCGTCAACATGGACATCCTGAAGGGGCGCCTTAATGTAGAACAATCCTAGTTGGCCTATAAGGCACGCCCTCTCCGCAACTGCCGCCTTCTGGCTCAGTATTTTGGGGCCCCGCCCCTCAGCCCCTTTCTTGTCTCGGCCGCTCAGGGCAACGCTCAGTGCGGTACTCAGCCCCAAACCCGAAACTCTGAGAGTCCCAAGAGGCTGAGCTGACGGAGGGCGCCAAGGAGCCGTCGGAATCGCTGTCCTGACGAAAGTATTTCGGGGTCTTACTAGCGTCTTACAAGGCTTTCAAGGATGCTTTGTTGTGTTTTGTGGTGTTTTAGAGGGCTTGAAGGGCTTTGGAGGATTTCCTAGTGCATTTCTGAGCATCTTCAGGTGTGGTGCGGTGTCTTAGAGGGTTGTGCACCCTACGCTGTTTGAGAGGGACGAAGCCTGGTAACAGGTAACGAATGGACGAATGGGACTTTACTGCTTAGGGTTTGGAGAAGGATTCCTTGAGGGTTTAGTGTTGAAGCTTTTCAAGGCTAGGCCCCTCCTGCATGGTATGCTTTGCTTCGACTTTGATGTTCTTGGCTTCAGGGCTTCGCGGGTTAGGATTTCCCGGAGAATCTACGGTGAGGTGATTGATTTTCCAAGATCTGTCGCTCCAGGCCGAAGTTCCTCTGTCAGCTAGGGTCATGGCAACTACCAGTGGTATTCCCTCAGAGTCCCCATACTATGTCACAATTTCCCCCCAAGCCATACTCTCATGATTAAGGCCTCTACACTAAACCCTTATCGTAACCCTTATCAAGCCCTGTACAGGAACCTTTCTGCTAAGGCCCATATGGGTAGTTCTCTATTTCAGGGTCTTTCTTAAATCCCAACATAGTACGGCACCCTTTTAAAAGAGGACCCTAAGAGGGACCTGAATTTAGAGAACTACCCATACACCCTAAACCCTAAAACCTTCACCGTAAAGCCTCAACGACTCTAAAAGGGACCCTGATTTGGAGAACTACCTCTAAACCTTAAACCCTAAATCCTCAAAGACCCTAAAAGGGACCCTCATCTAGAGAACTACTTAGAAGTTTTAAACAGGCGTGTGGTCTCTTCATCGTCTTTATCTGAATCTGTTCCTTAAACTACCTAAAATAGCCCCTAGATATTGTAATTTAATAAGGATCCCTATTTCTTTACCTTCACCTTACGTCGCCTCCTCGTCTCCGGCTTCGTCTTCGGCTCGGCCCCATAGGTCGGTGCCTGCCAGGAAGTCTGGTTCCTTGCCAAGGGATCCTTTAAGGGATCTCCAAGGCTACCATATACGTGCTTGGGGAAAGCAAGCTGGTGATCAAGGGTAGTTCAACATTTACGATTAGATTTCTGTCAGGCTTTGATAGAGCTTCGTAAACCCTAAACCCTAAACCTTAAACCCTAAACGGTTCTATAAGGGCCCCGCCTGTCTGATCGGAAGATCAACGCTTTACGACATGGTTCGAATATCCCAATCTGAGGGCTGAGGCCACTTGCCGAGGCTAGCTGACCTTTGGCTCCTTAAAGGGTTCCCTATATAGTGAACCCCAGAAAGTTGGAACACGGGTTTAGAAGGATTTGTGCTCGGATCCCCTATACTCTACCTTAAGGGCATGAGGATATTGATGTTCCAACTTTCTGGCTTCTACTGTAGAGGATTCTCTCGCAGCTGAGATTTTTAGCGCTGGAGACAACCCCCAACCCAACGCCGGAGTGGCCGTGGACACAAAAATGCCTATATCACACAAAAGCGTAAGCCTTTGGATTTAACGCCTTTTGTGATTATGGTTTCGGGCTGACCCCTTACTATTGCGGCTCCCCCCTCCTGACCCACATGCCGCCTCCCCCAAAGCTGGGGATGTTGAGGACGATGATGCCTTCTAGCGAAGAAGGGATCTCCACCTTGCTATGGTAGATGTCATTCCATGATACGTTGTGGCGATGAATTAAACCCAAGGGCTGTGCGACAAAGGGCCTCAACAAGCTTTTTGGGGTACTAAACTAATTATGTTTGTATTCAGAAATCCTACTCAGGAACAGACAACCCCAACCCAGTGTTGGCTCACTGGTTATCTGGTTCGTTCTGGGGCTTGGGAGTGCCAGTGGTTAGAACTGACTGCATTCACGATGTAATGCTTTAGGGTCTCGCGAAATCTATGTTTCTGCTTAGACATCGTCTGTACCCTAGTGCTCGAGTTCAGACGTAGGAGGTTGCAGCACCTGTAAGCCCGAGCCCTTCTGAGCCTTCTGAACCCTAAACCCTAAACCCCACAAACAACCGCATTCCGGGCTGAGACCATGCCTCCGCCTCACATGACGTATCGGACCTATCGGTCTCGGGGCTTCAAAGAACTTCTGTCAAGCCTTTTATCGCGGCTTCCACAGTCCGAATCCTCAGAGCGCTGGAAAGACAGGCATCCAAAACTCGTGTAAAGCGAAAGACTTAAGCGCTGTGACAGCCTGGCAATACTGAAGCAAATAGAAGGTAGTCTGCATGTCACGATGGCCAAAGTCCCAAGCATCTTTGTGTTCCCTACTGCTCGAATTATGTAAGTGTGCCGCATTGAAGAACCCCAAGCCGAAACCAACTGCTGGGGAGTCGGCGGCTTCACCATCCTCGGATGGGCAAGTCATCTCTCGAGCATGGAAAAAAAGAAATCAGAAGCTCTACAAAAAGACCCGACATTTTAAACTCTTAAGCGCACCCATCGCAGAGCATGTGCAACTGCAAGCAACAATAATCAATATCAACCCTATTTTCAACCCTAGCAGCCCCGAGCGATAACTGCGCGTGGTGTAGTGCATAGCTTGTATGCCCAGAACGGCTCCCACAGTTTTAAGTGTTCCGACCCCAATTATTGGTGCAGCGCTGTAGCAGAACCAAACCGTTAATGTAACCTGAACCCTTACGCTGTGACAGTTGCGTCTGAACCGTAAAAACCGGAAGCAAACAACCCAAACAGCCTAAACCGCAGCCATACCGAAAACCATACATACATACTTGCAATATATATATATATATATATATATATATATTATATTATATTTATACAAAATATGTAACACTTCGAGGAGTTGGACTGCCAACCAAGCTGCACAGTGGACCTCGATCTTGCTCCCAATGTTGGCGCAGGTCTTGGCCAGCCAGGCGACAGCCCCACTCCTGCCACGCACTTCGGGCGTTCGGGCTCCCCACCACATCTGGAGTCAAAACGTGGACAGAAGCCTCTCGGCAAGGTGAGTTGGGAAAAGATCGAACCCCTGAACCCGCTTCGAACAGGGTAATTAGTAAAGCCCTCGTCATGAAGCCTTGCTCAACCATCGCTCACAATCGTCTTGAGAAGTCCTCAGGGTGCCGATTGACGTTTCTTTTCCAACAATGTTCACGGGGCCCTGATAGTAATTGGCCTTTAGAATTGTCGGGCTCCATCATAGTATGAGAATACAGGACAAGTATCTGGAGTTCAGAAGTTCAGAGCACGTGAGACCCAGCTGCCAAACGAAACGCCCTGCAACAGCTCCAACCCCAAACTCTTACCCTGAACCAAACAGCCGTGACCCGAAGATGGGTTTAGGGCTTAGGGTTTCCTGAACGGCAGCCGGGGGCAGGCCTGAAGTACCAGAGCTTGTTGACCAGCTGCGACCAAAACCTTTGCTGGGACTCTGGGCTCCGTGGAGGTGGAGATTTTGGGCTCAGCTCTTCAGATCCTCTAAGCCTGAACTGCCTGAAAGCTCTTTTTGGAGCTCAAGTTGACAGTTCAGATTTCGTGTCCAAGACTGAGGCGTTCAGTCACTTGGTTCAGGGTTCGAGGGTTTGGTGTGTGGGCGTGGGTTCTGGTTTTCGCTTCAGAGTTTGAGGAATTGGTGCTCACGGAGTCGGTGTAGTGATACGGCATCTGAAACCCCTGTGAAAGACTTGGATCTACGATGCCTCTTTGAAGGCCTGACAGTTTTTGAAGGTCCTACCTGTCTCAGCTTGTCTTGAACACTGACGGCACATGCATGGGGTCGCAGGCCTGCGTGCTCATACAACAAGGCGAACGACTGCAACGTTGAAAGTTGATATTTTACCCAGATGTAGTCAATGCAGTCCTAATGGAATCCTCAAGCCCTAAGCCCCCATACCGGCCCATACCCAATATAGTGGTCTTGACAATTAGAGTAGGGTTTCGGGGCCACATCAGGATGCAGCGAGGTGCCATTCTGGTCGGCGCTCCCGCATCTGATGGAAGTCCAGCGCGACTGCTGCATCGACGCCTGGGGTTTACGGCTTTAGAAGGTGGAAGATTCAGTGAAACCAAGGCTTTTCCATATAGGGTTTAGCGGCCTGGGATTTTTTGAGCTTTTATTCGAGTTCCCACTCTTCCAAGGCGTGTCAGATACGATTATGGCTTGCTGCTGCAGGTGGAGTTGGGTCGGTAGAGGGCAGCTGTAAAGCATAGTGGGAGCCAAGAAAACCCTACAGCTCCGAGGCACCAAATGAAGGATCCCGCAGCGCCCGAACCCTACCTAAACCCTAAACCCTAAACCTGAACAAGCAACCCTTCGCCCAAATCCCAGAGCAGCAACGCCTAAACTAAAATCCGGAATCCTGACCCTGAACTCGAAGCCTTCAAACCCTACACCCTTGGCCTTACGCCCGAATCTCAACGCACTACGCCCTAAGCCTTAAAACCTTGAGCCGTAATCCTTAAACCCAAACTCTTAGCAAAGATCCACAGACAGCTGCCGGCCTATGCCGAAGTAGTTGCTCATCACCATGGGCTTCAGCCGTCGCTCTTTGACCTGACTCAGTGACCCTGACTTACAACTACAAGGCAGCTAAGCACTCTGAAGGCGTGGCATGTCAGGGCTAGTCTTAAGGGTCACTAAGAGAGGAACTACGAAACGCGACTCCTAAGGGCTACTATGCTGAGTGCTATTAAGTTTATTAAGAGGTGCAATGTCGGGGTACCAGGGGGACGATAGGCTTGCCATAAGGGGTATTGTAAGGTTTGCATAAAGAGCGTTGTTGTGTTGTTTAGAGGTTGAGTTTGCTTTAAAGCCTATGTTGTATTAGGTGATTACGTTTCGTAGTTTTTGGCAGGGAGGGCGGGGGCTGGGGTCAGGAGGGGGTTCGTGTCTGGGCATGACCCGACAGCCCGAACGAGGCCGTTGGATATGACCAGCATACGAAAGACAAGCCGAACATGACGGTTGAGGGTTGAGCCTTGGGGGTGCAGGGTTTAGTCGGAATGACGCATGAATTCGGAATGTGCTGCCAGGTCTCGCGAAAATAACTGCAGGGCAACCCGGTTCTAACCCATAAAAGATGTAGCAAACCACATTTGCTATCCGGCAAAAACCGGCTTAATCCTTGACCCAGGAAAGGAGCCTGCGATGTGCCGCCGGTCAACCAAGAAGGCCGCAAGTCCTCCAGCCAACCTTAGTCCCAAAACTCCCTTACCCTGACCCTAAAGAAAAAGACCCTTTTAGAGAACCCTTACAGATCCCTCTAAAGGTGGAACCCACAGGGCCTGAACTGAAGAGGCCCCTTTCTACCGTAACCCGAACTGAGGAAATCTGAACTGCAACACCGAAACCCTCCTACGGGGGCCTAAAGCACAGGGATGTTCGGGGCCTGGCAGTGCTGGATGAAGGAACTACGAGCCTTCATGAATGGAATGGGCCCCTGGGTATGTGATAGTACTATGATAGTATAGTCAAGTTCTGCAAGAACTCCAACCCCATGCGAAGGAGAAGTTGCGAAAGAACATGCCCTCGGACCCTCGTCCCTAAACCCAAACCATCCCAAACTAAACCCCTAAACTAAAAGCCTCTGCTTGCACCTTCCAACACCGCAACCCTGAATGTCTGAATTTTCTGAAGCCCGAGCTTAGGGTTTGGGGATTGGGGTGTTTTGAAATCAGAGCTTTCATTTGTTCCTGAAACCGCCTCTTTCCCATCACTGTGTAGGTTTTTTTTTCGGTTTAGGGTTTAGGCTATAGGCTTTGAGTTTGGAACTTAGGCTTTGAGGCTCAAGGTATGTAGTATGAAAGGCTCAGGTTTAATGGAGTTTAGGTGTTAGGGCTTAGGGGTCTGATGTCTGGAGTTCTGGATCTTTTTGGGTCCAAGGAGACGGGTCTAAATTTAGGGTCTCTCACCTGGATTTCGAGGCATTCCCTCTAGACCCGATTTCCAGAAATTTTGGAAGGACCTGGGAACTTCAGGCCAGCTGTGCCTGAACAGCAAACCCGAAGCTACGCCCTCACCACCTGCAGATTTTGCAAAAGTCCTTCCCTTATCCTCGCTATCCTGGCGCCTACCCTCCCCGGAAAGGATCCGTGCAAGGCAGGTTGCTGGAGGTCACCTTGGCTCAGTTGAAAACAACCAAAATGGAAGAATTGCTCGCTCTCTCTGTCTCTCTCTCTCGACAATAAAATCCTAAAATCTAAAGGTGGCCTGCGATTTCGGCTTTGAGTTGCGGTTTAAGGTTTGTAGAACCCCAAGCCACACTCAGCCTCTTCAAGCTACAGCCGGAAATTCAAGTGTCGAGGTTCTATGATGCATCTTTTCTAAGGCTTCTAAGGGCTCTATTGCGGGGGCCCTTGTCTGTGCTCTGCACGTACAGGCCCATTTGGTAGCTTAGGGTCTAGGGCTTTCCGCCATGATCTCTCCAGATCTCTCCAGGTCCAGGCCAAAAGATGAAAGTTACAAAGCATCGTTCCATGCAGAACACTTGCACCAACCAATCACCTGTAGACTGCAACAGCTTAATTTCTCAGCAAGGCTCTTCACGGGGTGGCGGTACGCGGCTTAGAATTTAGGGCCAGGGTCCAGAGCTTATGGTTTCGGGCACGCATTGAAAGAGAAACAATAGAGGGGTCGGAACAATTAGCAAGACTTCGAGCTTCTATATACTTGTACTGCACTAAACACTCAAACCATATTCTCCCTAGTCCAACTGTCAAGGCTCAAGGCCCTGTAAAGCCCAATGATAGCAGCTAATGCAAAACCCGATTATAATCTCTGTCCTTAAAGCCCCGATTTTAGAGTCTCGCCCTGACCCCGTGTGCCCAAGGCACCGTCCAGCGGTCGAGCAGCTCAGCGTGAGCCTGCGCTTGAGGCATTTTGGCCTTCAAGGTCCCTGGTTGTCCCAACCCATTGAACACTGAAGTCTTAAATTGAAGCCAACCTAAACCCTCAAACCCTAAACCCCCCCCAACAAATTCAACTCTAAGCCCCAGCGTGAAGTCCGAAATTGCGCTGGCATGATGACGCTAAGAACTGAATCGCCCATCGAATGGCCTAACATAGAAACCAATGTGGCTAGAAGGGAGCTTTGGGCTTTATGCTGTGACGATACTGCTCTAGACTATATTTCAGGAACCCATACATGAAGAATATGTTTTTGCCCCCACTTACCCCCTGGAATCTCTATCAATCTTAGAAGAAGAATATTGAGGGCCACCTAAACCCTAAAGCCTAAACCCTAAACCCCCTAAAGCCTAAACTGCTTGAAGCAAGGAGAATATTGAGGGCCACCTAAACCCTAAAGCCTAAACCCTAAACCCCCTAAAGCCTAAACTGCTTGAAGCAAGGAGAATATTGAGGGCCACCTCGTTCACTCGCTGCAGGACGGGCAGAACGCTGCTAGCGGTGAAGCCACCTCCCCATCCTCCGAGCTCAAAGGTCCCTAAAGAACATCGACTCTCTGAGCTCTAAGGACTGCCTTAAAAGGGCCAAGGATGCGAATAAGGTTCTGGTTCCTTTAAGGGGCTGCCTTACAGCGGTGTTGCGAGTTTTCAAGGGTCATATAGGGTTCTAAAGAAGTTCTGACATGTCAGGCTGATGAGGGCTTTTCGTGTTTTGGGGTTCAGGGTTTTCTTGGCTGCAAGTCTTGGCTTGAAGCTAAGACGTCTTTGCAGGCTTGGAGTTTAGGATTTAGGCCACAAGCTCAGGACATACGGATCGAACTCCTAGGTGATGTCGGCTAAGGGTATAGTATAGGTCGATAGCTCAGGGCTTTACTGAGGGCTCCTACTGCTTCCGCTTAATTAGCCAGTTAAAGCCAACATGTCTGGCCTTGGTTGAAGTGTCAACATGATGGTTGACAATGCTGCGCGAAGCTGTACAACAAGTTTATTTGCTTTTGCTTCAGTGGGTGCGGTTGCGTTCTCCTTTACATTTTACACGCTGCTGCTTTGCCGTTTCCGGAAACACATTTTGGTGTGACTTACGGCTTTTGGGTTTGGAGTTGAGGAAGCAAGGATTCAAGTCATGCTTGATCCTCAGAAGCCGCTGAGCACTTGGCAAATCGAAAGAAGCAGAAGGAGGAGAGGACCGTGTGGAACTGTGTAGTCTGTTTATTTGGGCGAAGCGGTGCAGGCCTGAATCTCAACTTCAACGAGCTCACAACTCGGAGCAACTCTCTTGTAGCCTCAAAACGCACTAAATCTGGCAATCTTACTCCCAATCGTCTTGCAATTCTGTCTTCGCCCTGAGGTAGCCCAGAATGCCCACCACCCACGGTCTGGAACAAACCACAAAGCACTTTACCCGGTTATGTTTGAGCCGGAACCACAAAACGCCTTGGAATGCCCTCCCTCATAACTATCTAAGCAGATCACGTTGGGTTCTCGTTCTCAGTACAGTTATATTCAGGGTTACAAGTCCCCCCAATGCCCATTACGCCAGACCTTGCATCCTAAATCCGGGACCCCATACTCTGCCCTCCGGGCCCTGAAGTGCCACCTGAATCCAATAGCCGAAAAAGATTTAAGGCTTTGGGGTTTTGGGTCAAGAAGTGAGCCCCAAATCATCCTGATGTTCTGCTGGTCCTGTGACTCGCGCCAGGTCGTTCCCGGTGCCCAAAGGAAGAATTCCAACAGGAGGCAGGTAAGCCAACTCCTGAGCAAGCGGTTTAGAGTTTTTAATTCTTAGTATCGGGTTTAGGGCTGATTTAGGGTGGAGGGCTTCGGACTTAGCGTCTAGGGGGCTATAGCTTCTAGCCTTTTATGGATTTCTGTTACTTTGTTCGGGTTTGCAATGAGCCCGAGTGGTCCTGGGAAGGGCACAAAACAGCACCTCTAACGAGGGTTCAGGGTAGAGGGTAGAATACGACTCGTGCATTTGGGGGTGCAGCTGTCGTTTTGGTCTCTGGAACCGAATCAGAAGTTAAATCGATGGCACAAGGTCTTTTGGGATGAGGTTCTTGGGCCCAGCAAGCAAGGATGTTGAACCCAATACGTTCAAAAGGTTGCCAAGCATCGAGTTGGTAGAGAGCGCCGAGAACCCAGCCAACTGTTCCGTCACCGCCACAGACAAGGATACGGTACCTCTTCAGGATAGCCATAGATACGGGGGATTCGGGGGTTTAGGGCTTTGGGTTTCCGAAACCCTGAGCCCTCAGGCCAATCAACAGCTGAGCATACCCTGAGGAAACTGCGAATCACCGGAGCACCAAAACACTAAACCCCGAACGCTTTAACACCAAATCCCGAAATGCTCCAAACTCCCGTACTGAACCGCAGTGAACCCAGAACTTGCAATTGAAAGCTCTAATGTGAACCTAGAGCCCCACACTTCCCTTCCCCCAAAACAAACACACCCTAAACCTTACTCGAACCCTTAGGACAAACCGTACTACACTGGCTATAGCCCTCAAAGGAATTCGGCGAAACCTCGCGCCTCAGGCCAGTCTTCTCCCACCATTTCAGTGCAGCTTCAGGGCCCTCGCGCTGGAGATCCACCACTTGCCTGAGTGACTCGGGATCTTGGGCCTTCATGGCTTGGCCGCCTCCCACGGTTTAGTTTTTTATTTTTTTTAACTCCTTTTTACGCCTGCCTGATCCTCCCAAGCTGACATAAGGCACATGTGCGCCAGGTTTAGGGTTTAGGGTTTAGGGTTTACCACAATAGAAAAACTCCACCAAAACAAGAAAAACTTTATAGGCCAGCGTTTCTAAAATCAGTGAAGACAACATGAGATTCAGGGAGTTTACGCCTGTAGGCGAGAGCTTCGGAGGTGGGATGAAGCTTACGTGCACACCGTTACATCAGCTAGAACAATTGGTTCTCGTCGTTCCTCAGATACTTGTTTAGGTTTCGGCAGTAACCATTAGACTTTGAAGGCCTAGAAGCACTGGCTAAATAAGGGTGCCGGATTTAGGGAGCAAAAGGGACATGTGGTTACCTCATTTTGATTCTCTCGTGTTTACGATTCATACTTTGCCTATCCTCTGAAAGTCCCTCACGCTGCAGTCAGACTCCAAACCCTGAACCCAAAGCCGGAGGTGCAGGGTGTGGAGGTAATTCCTCATCTCGGTCATCACTTTGAAGCCCTGCTGGCCCCCACTTCCTTGGAGCTTTGTTTAATTGCTCTTCACGACATTGGGTGTTAGGATTTGTTGATTGAAGGGCGGTTTGGGGCTTATTGGGGTTTAAGCTCGTTTTGCCAGTTGACATTTTAGGTTTGAGTTTAGGGTTGAGGCTTCAATAGCATTAACTTAAAGGGGCTAGGATGGGCTACGGGGCTAAGGCCAGGGGGCCTTCATGACCTGTATCCAGCAGTTGCAGCTGAATTCGGTTTTGCAGCAAGTCTCCAGGATTTAGGTTGCACATGTGGAGTATAACTTCGGCTTCAGGGTTTCAAGCAACAAAACTTGGCAGATACTTATCCGTAAGGTCACACGGGCACTGGATTACAAAGCCAAGACTGCCTATGCGCACTCGGCCAGAGGCTACTTGTACACTCCTGAAGCCTTGAACCTTCTACTCTACGATGTCAGTCGTGAAGCCTGGATGCGCGGAAATGACAAACAGCATCAGGACATAAATCCCTTTGGCCTAAACCCTATAAGTCCTATGCCCTACAAGGCCTAAGCTCTTTATACCCGAGTAGCCCTTAAAGCTCGAAGAGCGGCACGAGCTCTTGAGAAAGTCGGGCGGAGTACTCCTAATCCCAAGCCCTGACCAAAGGCTAGTAGATCAACTTTGATTTGGCCTGCAATGACTTAAAGACCTAAAAGTTTTAGGAATTAAGACAGACATTAAAGACCCAAAAGTTTTAGGAATTAGGGTTCTGGGGTTGAGGGCCTGCGCGTGCATGGGATCATAAGGCTTTCATCCCGAAGCCCCAAAACCTGATTACCGCTTTAGCCTTAGCCAGCACCCAGGCCATGGACGATGGACGATCCAAATCCTGAACACAAATAGTGTAAGGTTGCATCGCAACGCATAGCGAAACCACGATGATAAGACATTGATCTTGATGCTACTATACCGAAAACTCCAGTCAGGGTGCGGGTGTTGACGAAAACCAGGACCGGTCGGCAGTCAACTTGGTTCAAGCGTTCCGGGATCACCTTCAGCTGTCTAGTTAAGGGTGCATAGGGGCTATAGGGGCCCAAGACTGATAAATCTATTTCTACGATCAAGGTGGGTTTTCCAAAAAGGCACCTTTTCTGACCAGCTCTTTGAGAAATAAGCAGCTCCAATCTAGGGAAAACGGTCAATGTCTTCTGTAGAAGATCTATAGATGTTACGCTCGGGTATGAAACTGCGATGGACGTGCAGACATGAAGAGCTGAATGAGGCACTGCACACGTCTGAACGACCAAAGAGAACAAGTTTCGAAAGCTCCTGGGCCGAAAAGCCTATGCCGTAGGCGGTAAACCCTGAATCCTCAGCTGCAAACGAAAGTGGGGCGAGGGGAGGAGAGGGAGGGGGTGCCAGGCCTGCCGATGAGTCCATCGTGCCTCCGGGCCTCTGGGAATCACCTTCTCCATTGCGGCCTGGCAGCTGGGATGTCCAGAACTCGCAAATTTTGGGGTTTCGGGTATAGGATTAGGAGCTTATCGGCCTTCGGGTTTGGTTGGTTCCGGGCTAGTAGCAAATAGGTTCCGGGTTTCTTCATGCTGACTTTGAGAGCAGGGGCCAGCCGCATGGGAAGTGGAAGGCTCCTGTCGTCTTAAGACCTTAAGGCGACGAAGGCCGCGCAACTCCAAAGACTTCGAAGCCGCAAGCTCCAAGGAAGTAGGCTCACTGTTCTTGGGTTCTGGGAAAGATCTCCGTTCATGAGCTCCGACTCCCAATCCAAAACTGCGGCATGAGGGGCCTTCGAGCGTTGGGGCTTCAGGATGTTGGGGTGGCTCGAAGTCAAAGCTCGCAAGACCGGCTTGTCGGGTAGATGGGAGAAGATCCATGAACGGCGCAACCTGAAAGCAACCGCCTTTGTCCGGCTTTCCGCGCCTTCGCGGTGACGTGGAGCAGGTCGGTGGCGGTGGTGCGCCAGTCAGAGACGCCGGGTATTGCAACGGAGCGGGAGCTCTTCTTCGCCTCCTCCGGGGGGCTTTCTACGGATCTGCAACGGGTGCCGCTATTGAGGTCCGGCAGGAAACTCCAGGTCTTCAGCCTCATCTTCGTATTTATCACGTCCTATGAGCTGCTCACAGAAGGTAGCAAAAAGCCCAAATATGATACGAATATAAGGAAAACCCTGAAGCTTCAAACGATGTCCTGCGGCACGGTTTGCACGCAGTTTGCTGGCAGAACCAGGCGCCGAAGCCTTCTCTGATCTCGGCGGCTGCCAATCATCTGCAAGTCCATGCCGGTGGATGGGTTCTCCTTACTTCCCCGATGCCCAACGGAACCAACTTCTAACAAATACCGAATGCAGAATCATAAAACACAAGCAGTTTGCACAGGCTGGCCTATATTGGAAAAGTCTCTCGTAGTAGTAGCAGCAGTGCCGACACGAGAAACCCCATGCCGGCAGCCAGAATTAGAAACAGCCATTCGTCGCTTCGCTGCCGCAGATCCCAAGCCTGTGCCCATTCCCAGTCGACAGAAGCACCCTGCATAGCCGGCCGAAAGTATGTACATGGCGGGTCACGGACCTTCTGCAGCTAAATAGACGAAAGAGGTTGGGGGGCTAAGATGAGAAAATTTCGAAGAGCCAGAGGTTTTTTTAAAACCTATGCACTATAATACAAACCCCGAAGCTCCCTCGCAACCATGGTCTCCTAGCGAAGTAGGCAGAGATCTCAAGCTTCATCAATCCCAAGGGTCTATCCTCAAACCGGGGATACCTGAACTTGGGAGCTTCGGGTTAGGGTTTAGGGTTTAGGGGTTTAGGGGTTTCGGGTTTAGGGCCCCTCAATCTGGGCTTGTCGTCGCCCGAGCTGAATTGCTGCAGCAAGTTGATGTCAAGCCCGACCGGCTGCAAGCTTCGCCCTGCCGTACAGCTTCTACCAGGCTATCATGATCCATGTGTGCATGTATCGGCAGATAAACGGACGGATGCATGCAAAAACAGGTAGGTGGATGGATGGAAGATGCTGAGAGACGAAGGTAGAGAGAGAGAGCGAGAAAGAGTGAACAAACCAAGAGCCATGTATGCATATGTACATACGCTTGCTACTTGACATGCTGACAGATCGATAAGGATGTTCATGCATATGTAGGGAGCAAACACACAAGCATGCAGAAATACTCTTGAACACTTGCCCTTTGTATGCATACGTACATGCATGCATGCATGCATGCACATGCACATCAGGTTCCAGACGGACACGTGACAGTTTCAGTCGTATCAACACTGACAAAAGTAACCTGTTCGCCGTCATGCCCGAATGTGCACACAAGCAATGGGTGTTTGCCCTGCACGTTGTGATGCTATGCCGCTGTATTCGGGCGAGCGCAGACGAAACATGATCCGCTGTTAGGACTTCAGGATAGAAGAAATGAAGAGTACGGAGCCCTTCTTCGGGTCCAGGGTTGAGGGCGCAAAACACAGACGCTTGCTTTCAAAGAGGCCTTGAAGCAGTTGTCTAGCTAGCTCTGCCGACATATACCTTCCCAATACAGCGCCCGAGCCTGAACAACTAGTAATCTTCTGCCGGAATAGTATACTAATATATACTCTAAGAGCAGTGAAATCATTAAGGCGACGGCACTAAAACCCAGACAACCCTCGAGCCTTGCTGTAACGATGGCCCATGTATTACTACCCTTACCTTAACCCTGAAGAACCTACCTTTTTCAGGACTTATATAAGGAAATCATAATAAGGAGCCCTAAAAAGGTAGGTTCTTCAGGGTTAAGGTAAGCCCTGAATCGTCAAAGGCTTTCCCAAGCTCAGCCGGCCGCCCACAAGCCATCGCTTGCCAACATGACGCTCGGTAGTCGGCAAGATTGCCATTGACCTGTTGCTGGGGATCTATAGGGGTTTGGGGTATGTCACAGGAAACATAAAAGGAATTGCACACCCCTAAATCCCGGAGACGAAGAGCTAAGTCAAACCCGAAGCCCCTGCACCCCAAAAGTTCTAACACTGAAACCCTCCAACCAAAGCAAAGTCCTAAACCCGAGAGCCTCCCCCCAAACCCCTCTGAAACCACAACTCTCGCACCTCACTCGCTCGCCCAATCAAAGTAAGACACTCACCAACATTCCCAACGAGCCGTACATGCGCCCAACTAATTCCCTCTTATTCAAAACTCTGCTTAACGAGTGGAAGTTTCGGGAGAACGAGGGGCGCAAGCCCCGGAACCAACAAACCTAAGATCTCAAAGCCTCTAAGCTCCTATACCTCCAAGACATGAACACACCAAGCCCAACAACGTCAAACGTGCTAATCCTGCCTGTCATGTTCGAAATCTCTGGCTCAGCACTGACTCCGTACCTGTTACGAAGATTTCGTTTTTCTGCAGAGGGCTTACAGGGTTCGCGTGACACTTTGGGAAGGCTTTAGGGTTATGGTTTGGAGTTTGGGGTTCCGGTGGTTTGTGGTGTAGGATGTGGGCATGGGCAAAAAAGGCTGTACCGCTATACACTGTATGTTAGGCTTCTGCTTCGGAGTTTAGGGCTTCACGGTCCCCCTTTCAGCCTTTCACTTTGACTTTTAACTTTTGCTAGAACAGCCTCGCGAACTCGAAATGGCACCAGGTTCAAGACCCAAGGTTTCGAATTCGCATGTTTTGGGAGAATCTGGACATTCAGCATCCCATTAGCCACCCCAGCAGCCACGCGCCAAGGATAACACCCCATAAAGCCGTGTAGCCCTGTATTCCTGGGTCAGGTCACTTCTTCAGGCAGCCATCGCCGAGGGATCTCGACATCGCGAGCCCTGGCACACCTGTCCTCAGAAGGTTTGTTTTTGAGGGCTAGGATTCAAACATCCTTGCACATTCAAGGCATCATCATCCTCTTCATCAGCACCATCATCATCATTAACATCATCATCATCATCATCATCGCCATTGTCATCATCCTAATCATCATCTTCTTCATAGCCATCGTCATCATCCTTATCGTCATATATAATATCCTTCTTCAGCAGTATGCACATAGGCCGATTGCCGACCCCCAGACCCGGACCGCGAGCCTGGAGCTCCAGATTCCCTTATCTCTAAAGCTCTAAACTTCCGAAACTCACAAAACAGACAACTTCGAGCCCCACAACCTTGAACCCTAGACCAGAGAATCCTACAGATTTCGACATTAACAAACACCCCCTGCCCTGGTGACCACATGGCTGCCCGGGCTCTTCGGAATGAATATCCGGCTGACCACCTCCCCGTCGTCATACCTGTACACGTCGGGGTTAGGCGGTTTTAGGGTTTAGGGTTTAGGGTTACCTGTACATCATGAACTCTGAAAACTCATTGGGATTAGGGGTTTAGGAGCCCCTAGACCATGATTGTGAGCTCCGAAGAAGGAAGACATCATGAACTCTTAAAAGCTCAAGCCTTAAGAATCTAAGAAGCAAGGACCTCTATCGGTGTGATCAATGTTCGTGGAAAATAACGTCACGTGAGATTTGAGCAGTGTTAGGGTTTAGGGAGCCTGTAAAGGGAACTTCACTATGAAGAGGGCTCTCGCATAGCCGCGTTCACAGCAAGATCACACCCAAAAAACACCGAAGTAACAGATGGCATCGACGCCAGAGTTTCTACATAGGCCACGACAGTGCCCTGTTCTAGCCTAAAGGCTTCGGAACCTGCAGGGCCTACGACTTGGAGGGTTTAGGGTTCAAATCTAAAGGCTTAGGGTTGTGTGGGCATGGGTCTGACATGCTCAACGTGGATCCTTGCTTGACCCTAGAAGCAAACGAAGAGGCCTTGAGCCCTGAACTCTGAAGCCACCAACACTAAACGAAATCCCAAAACCACTTAGAAGCACTGCGCCCTTTCAACCCAACTGTGTCCAAAGTTTCTTGGCATCAAACAAGGATTATCAAGCATTAAGCCCGGAATCGTCTATCCGCCCTCCTTCGATAAAGTGTTGCTCGCTTAGGAGATGGCTGGTAGTCTGGTAGTGCTTGCACGGCCGCGGAGCGGTGGCGTCGTCCGCGTGCAATCGAACGACTGCGTCATTGGACCCAGCATACCATACCAGAAGCCGCAACCCAGAACCCTGAACTCTGCACCCTCCGTCCTGCATCATTCCAATTTACGCCACTTGACGTACACTCCAGACCGACGCCAATCAACTCCACCAAAATTTCAAGTTCCGAACACTGTGTACACACCGAGACCGGCAAGACAACATGATGCTACTGGCCCCTGCCGATGCCATGGTCGGCTCTAAAACTTGAGCCGGTGATGTCTTGGGTATTTAGTGCTCCGGGCTTTGCAGCTATTTGGGGTTGAAGTTGGGCTTCAAGGCTTTACTAATGCAAAGCTCTGTATTGAACCCCCGACGGCCTCTTCTGAACTACCTGCGCTCCAGCAGCTTCCAGTCGACTGTATTCGTCAGGGTTGTGGGCCTCACATTCTGCTCTTCTGGGCTCTTTCCACCAGTCAAAAATCTTTCCTAAGACAGTTCGGCATCAGCTATCCATAGAATACACACATGCGTCGGCTATACATAGTAACTTATTCACCTGGAGAACACACACACACAGACACACAGACACACACACAGACACACACACACACACAAACACACACACACACACACACCCACACCCACACCCACACCCACACCCACACGCACACGCACACGCACACGCACACGCACACTCACTCTCTGCGTCTCGCTCGGTATATATAAAAAATATATATATATATATATACAATTATATACAACTAGACTCTCTCTCTCTGTCTCTCTTTTGCTCCCTCCCTCCCTTTCAACTGTATAAGCTGCTTAGTACTCTGGTCGTGATTTCTATTGCGATATGGGGAAGCAGCCAATGGCTTCAAGAGCTGCTTGGCGAGAAGCCGGGTGGTCAATCTCTCATCCTTCGGAATATCGCATGTGGAGTCCGTGTGTGAGGTCTGCTTCTTGAAACTCGAAGTGCTGTGCCAGGGCTATCTATGACTCTGCTGTGATGCCCTGCCACAAGTTAAGTCCGGCCAAAGTGGCAACCCGAATGCTGAATCTGAAATCTAACTCATATCGTAGTTAGACTTTTAGATACAGCATAATGGCTGAACGCGGAAGTTTGTGCTGAACCGTTCGAATCCAATGCGGGAGCATGGTTCACGATAGGAAAGCCAGCAATATCGGGCGTGCAGTGACGGCAGTCTGGTTAGGGTTCCATGGTAGGGTTGGGTATAACCATGATGTGGAAACCGTTGTAGTTGGACACAGCCCAGCCATGAACTGTTGACAAAGACAGTCCAACAGCCATATGACTCCCCGAGCAGGAGCTCCAGAAGATACAGACATGCAAGGCGATCTACGCAAGCAGACACTGCGGTCCGCTCTCAAGACTCCTGGTTGAATGTGCGTAGGGTATATCGCAGTTCCACAAGTAATGGCCAACTATATGCCCTGAGTGATAGATTTTAAGGAACACGAGATACATGGGAGTTTCAGGACTAAGCGTCCTCCCTTCTGCAAGAAAGACTTTACGGTTCAGAAACCGCCGCCCCCCACCCCCCCACCACAAAAAAAATAACAAAAAAAACCGCGCAACACACGCAAAGACACACACACACACACACGCATGCATCACCCTCGATATAGCCGAAGCTATAACTTAAGATAGCTAGGTAGTTGCATGTCTTCAAACTTCCTCGATCTCTTCATTCGATTTCCAACCTGATCATGCGTATTTCTCCATCACTTCACTTCTTTGGCCTCATACGAAGCAACAACATTTAAGGCCATGCCTTTGGGCAGCCACTTATGCAGGTCCCTTCCACATACAAGTATCAGAAAATACTTCAATTGTCTTCGTTAGCCTAAGAGCGGAATTATTCTGCTGCCCCCTGCTGCAGAAAGGCTCTCGTTCGCTCTTTTCGACCCTTGGCGACAGGGTTTCACACACGCACCTTGTACCACACCCCAAGCTCTACCCTTTCAAACTCCCTAGTAACAAAACATCCAAGAACACAACAAACCCATGAAACGAAGCGAGCCTTGTGCTCCGTTGTGGCGAAAACGGGCCGACCTGAGAGGTGCTGTTATCGAGTGGGTCTGGGACCACTGGATTCCTAGAAGATCTTCTCCTGATCGGGGCTCTGATGAAGCCTAACTGAAAATGTGTGCCTCTTCAATAAGTGTGTATGTGTATATATATATATATGTATGTGTATATATATATATACTAATATATACATGCTTATGTATACGCATACATGTATGTATATTCACACATATAATGGTAAGAATATGGATAATATATATATATATATATATATATATACATAACATATATATATATATATATATACACATTGAAGAGAAACCCCTGTCCCACTATGCTATACAGTTCCTGTATCATTACGCTACAATATACTCCCCCTGAATCCAAAAGCCCAAACCCAAACCCAAAACCCTCTTACTTAGTATTTCCCAAAGCCCTGAACCCTGAACCCAACACACCCTAAACCCTAAACCCTGTTCCCTTCACTCGAAACCCCAAACCCAACACCCGAAACCCCAAACGCAACACCTACACCCCAAAGCCACCACTCTAAACCCCAAGCCCTGTTTCCTACACCCTCTTCTGCCCCCGTCTTTTTCGAGATCGGCCTGAGTCCATGTCACCCAGTACGACTCGCGAGTCGCCAACCTTGGGCCACTTGGATTGCGGTTCTTCCTGTAAGGCTCCATCAGGGATCCACAAGGGTTAGTGAGAGGAGGGCTTTGTAACGATCCGAAAGGGGTTTGGGGTTTAGGGCTTGAGGCCTTTGGGTTTGAGGGTTTAGGGGTTTCTCTAAGGTGCTTTTTGTTATAGGTTCCTTCTTCGTGACTGCTTATCCTGTCTCCAGCAAGCAACCTCAGAGGATTAAAGGTTTACGGCCTCAGGATTCAGGGCTGTTTCAGCTAGACGCTGTGGGCCCAAACCCCTGCACCTTCGAACGGTCACGGCCACGATGGGCATTGCTCTGAGATCACGGCAGTAGCGAACCAGACCGTGCCGGCGCTGGGTTGCATGCAGCACCTAGGCCCAGGCAGGCGACTTCTCGAGAAAAGAAGAGGGCTGCCTGTCGTCAGGCTGCCGTTGGCATGCTGGTATCTGACATCTCAAGCCAGATTTTCGACGGAGAAAGCACGACGCATAATGCTTGTCACGACCGTTGCTGTAGTCAGTACCAATGCTACTTTGGCATCCATAACATTCATATTCATCAATGACCCTTCGCTCTGAGTATTTCTGTAGCCTCTGTGACTGTCAATGCGAATCAGGATTAAGTGATGGTTAGATGCTAAACGTTGTACCCCAAAAGGCCATCAACGCTTGACAACACCACTGGTTGCGTTTAGGGTTGAGGCGTTCGATTCGCCTCGCACAAGGCTTCAACCAAACAACTCTCGAAGTTT
This sequence comes from Symbiodinium sp. clade A Y106, assembly GCA_003297005.1. Classification (NCBI taxonomy): domain Eukaryota; class Dinophyceae; order Suessiales; family Symbiodiniaceae; genus Symbiodinium; species Symbiodinium sp. clade A. Next base: position 29,890 of record BGNK01002817.1, read on the forward strand.
CGGTCGGTTCTCGTCTCTAGGGGTTCGTAAAGGCACTCCCAAGGTTCATTCACAAGGGCTCTCCGGGGAGTTATAGCCTAGCACTTTGTAGGGTCTTTTGGTGGGTTTACAAAGAACAATGGAAGCGTCACTAACACTTACCAATGCTCTTCCTTAGGGTTCCTGAGATTACCCATTACAGGCATACTACAATATGCTCCCAAACCCTTCTCAAATCATTACGTCATGAAGGCCCCTATATTCAGCACTAGGAACCCTCAATCCAAAAAAGCTCGGCCTTCGAAGCCCTCAGCCCCCATAAGCCCTGAAACATGAGCCCCTACTAGAAATACATTCAAGAAGAATGTGGCTGTTTGGGGAAGTCGGCTGCTAGAGTACAAATTCTGATGCATGCCCTCGAACTGTTTAGACAGTAGTTCCGGGTTCAATGAAGGTTTTGGGGTTGAGGGTGTAGGTCTCTGGGGCTTTGTTAATTTAGCACTCGGAGTCTGGAATTGGTCATCGCAGCCGCGGCACAGCGCCACGGTCGCTCCACTAAAAACCTGGCGCCGCGACCCGTGGGCTGAATTTCAAAACCGAAAACAAAAAGGATTCATATCTACTACCCTCATGGAGTTGGGTTTAGGGTTTAGGGTTTAGGGGTCCCAGAAGACCATCCGTATGATGGCTTTGTGACCTGATTCCACAATAGTAGTATATATGGACCATCTAGGAGACCTTCCATCCCGGGACACAAGCCCTCAACACTCCCACGGATTGCCTTATAACGTTTAGGGTCTTGCGCTTTCTCTTCGGGCTTTTCTAACTTACGGTCGAGGCCGCTCGCCCGAAAAAAAACAAGGGCATTTGAGGTTTTGTGGCTTCCGGGTTCACTGCTTCAGGCTCTAAGGCCCCTTAGATGGGAGTTTCCGAATATTAGGGGTACCTTATTCTGGGGTCCTTATCATAAGGATCCTAGTATCTAGGGTACTATATTAGGGTCCCCGATTTTCGGAAACTCCCATGTCGATCTCAAGGAAGTCGGGAAGAGATCCTAAACGTCGAATTCCTCAACCCTCCCTGAAACCCTCACTAAGCCGCAAGCCAACAAAACTAGTCCCTAAAGTTCTTCAGAAAACCCTACACCCTTTTTACGCTAAGGATTTAGGAGCCTAGGTTTAGGGATTAGGGTCCCGGGCTTAGGCTGCGGGTTTAGGGTGACCCTCTTATGCCCGAACGGTAAAGGTCTCAGCGATGAGGAAGAATTGCCCTTAGTCCCTGTCTCATTCCCCACTCTAACTAAAAAGCACGCAAGAATCAGCACTGAAGCCAGATCCCCAAAGCCGACTCCACCCCGAAGCTGAAAGCCTCAACTCCCAAATCCTTTTGGGTCCTAAACTCGAAACCCCATGCCCTAAACCCTAAGAACCCCAACTCGATCTCTTCTTTGGCTGGACATCTGCTACTATCGACAATGAAGGACTACAAGGCCCCTATTCTGCTACCTGGGCGGAGAAGGTAGGGGCTTGATGAGAACAAGGTTCCAGGGTGCAGGCCTGCATCGAGCTGAAGGATCGTTCCAGGTCGCCCTGCGCCAACCGGAAAGCCTCCCGAAGAGCCTGCAAAAGGCCAAGAGGCGGCCAACATAGATGTCCAACACTGGGGTTCCGGTATTCTTTTCCAGATCCTCCTACTCCTGCTTGATGCGCTTCAGCTGCCCTTGGAGGAAATGATTGAGATATATATATATGATGCCTTAAGCTCGCATGGCTGCTTGTGTCTGTACGCGATTTCGGCTTCAGGGCTCAAGCCTCGGCATAGATGGGGTCAGATTAAGGATTTCAGCTAGAATAGAAGAGGGCTCCAGAGGTTAGGACCCCATAATAAGGTACCCCTAATTTTCGGAAACTCCCATATTGACATCCGAGTATTCGTGGTTGTATCCACAAACTGATCCCGAAGACTCTCTCAAAGGTTTAGGGCTTGCAGGGGTTTAGGGTTTAGAGTTTCGGGTTCTGCCCCTTCTCGTGTAGGCTTTAGGATATGTTTCGGAACTCAAGTTGCCCTTCCCAGAATCCCAACTGGGTTTTGATGTGCCCCTCGGGAATCGAGAGACACTCGGTCGTATAACTTACGGCATAAATCCTAACCTGGAATCAACAGTCCCTAGCAAACACAGGATATTCTAACACTTAAAGGTTTAGGGCCTTAGGGTGCTGCTAGTAGACCCCCAAGGGCCCAGGAAAGAAAGCAAGCTAAAAGGGTACTACTACTGGGGACTCTACATCCTAAGCCGCGAAGCCTCTTCCGGGTCCAAGCTCTCCGCCATGTTCGCGGAGAAGAAAAGCGGCAGAACTCGCGACACACGCTCGGCAATAACCTGGCAGTGAACACAACAATACTGAATCATGGAATAGGCATGAGAGTGGGTCTCCAGGAGGGTTTCGACAACTACATCGCATTCAGGATCATACTACCTTGGAAACCCTGATCCCTCGTTAAGGGCTTTGGGTTATTGTCAGTCTGAACGAAGCTAGGTTCGATTCAGGATGGCCTCCTTGCTAAGGCTAGTCTTCAATCTTATGAATAGTAATAGCAGTGATACCTCGCTATCGGATCCTGCGATGTCTGCTGCGTAGCAATGCAGGGCCCATCCGTCACCTGCTCTGTGCTGCGATGTTACTGTAATTGTTGCGGATCCCACTGAACCTTACAGACCCTACATCCGAAATGAAAGTCCGGGATCCGAAATTACCATCTTGTGGGATGCCAAATCCCACACTTCAGGGATTCTGAATCCCAAACTTAGGAGGATCCTAAGTCCCTTGGGGTTAACTTGAAGACCCCAGGGATGCAGGAGTTTAGAAGCCAAGGCCCTGAGAATTACGGCAACCCACGACTCCAAAGCTACATCCCGCCTATCGCCATTTCCCAGTGACCGCCCCGGTTGTGGCTTGAATGTTTTTAGGCCAGTTTGCCAGCTCACCGTTCAGTTCTCCTCTTCCCGAGCATTGGGAACGGATTGTGGGGATTTCATGCGTTCAGGGTGCTGGAAAGTTCAAGCCTTTAGGGCCCGTTTATGAATCCAAAGTAAATACATCAAAGCCTCTAAAGTCTCTAAAGGCCATAGGGCCCCAACTCCCCTGCAAGAACCGTAAGACCCCTAAAACCCCTCGGCCTCGCCGTGCTCTCCGTGTCCATCACAAGCAATGCCTCACACGACGTTTTAGGGTGTACAAGGATACTGTTGTAAGGGCCTTCTCGGAATGGGATTCCTTTCAGGGTTCCATAACCTGGGTGGCCTTACTCACTTTAGTGAGGTGAACTACGGTATCTACCTTGTATCATCTTTACATGGGGGGGTACATCCGGCAGAGCGGCAGCTGGAGGTTTTGGTCTTGGGCATAGAGCTCAAAGGGCTTTGAGACAAAGACAAAGGAGCGGCGCGGGAGGAATTCATGACTAAGGCGCAGGCCTTTCGTCAACAGTTTCGTCTTTCAAGGCCTTCATCTGAGGATTCTCTGTTGGTTAGAAATCAGGGTCTACGGCCTAAATTCAGACAAACCAAATTTGGAAACTCTTGGCTGGCAGCGGTACTGTTGCGACGTAGAGTTCATGCCAGGTCCTGCACGTTCGAGCGAAAGCTGGCGTCCCAAGGTCCGTGCTGCGGTTTCGGGCGGAGGGTTTTGAGCTTAGGCTTTAGGGAAGTTTGTGCAGGAAGAGATACCCTTCAGTCATCTAAGCCGAACTGGCACTTTCAATCAAAGGGCGTTGGGTCTCTAGGTCGTGCGTAGGGCGTACCGTCTTTCTACCAAAGATCTCACGGACAAACCCAACAACCACAAAGCAATGAAACACTAAACCCGGACCTCCAATGCCCCTGAACCCATTTCTGGGCCCTGTTGTGGCTGGGGCGACGGCTCAAGATCCAACCATGATCCAGAAAGGTGAAGGAGTAGGCGTCCTGTTGCTCAGGGTTTGGGCTCTGTAGTAAGATTCTTTCGTCTTTCGTCTTTCGGGTTCAGGACTTTCGGTTTTGGGCTTAAGTTCAGGCAGCTACTGCAGGTTCATCGGACTAGGTTGCTACATCACGAAGGACCGAGACTGCCTAACCCTCGGGGGAAGCTAGCCATTAAGAACTTACCTAGGCTTCTAAACGGGTTTACACGGGTGTGTCTGGCACGCCCAGCGATCTCTCCAAATCCCAACATGCCCTTAAGTGAGTTTAGTGTTTAGTGGTTCGGGGTTATAGAGTTAGGGACGCACATGTGCAAAGGTAGTTGGGTTGTACTGTAACATATAGTCACCACAGCTGCCCGGCCTTTCACTCTGCCCATACTCGCTCAGGGAGTCTGAAATAAGGAGGTTTTTGGAAGGCCCTACCCTCGGAATGTCTCCCCGACCCACCCCCCTTCCGATAAAGACATAGAGGGGTCCACAGCTTCGTAAGTTCGATCTCAACTCGTCGAAGATTTCCAAAAGCCGCAGCCCTGGATCCCAGATTCTTCTGCAGCCAAAGCCATCAGGACAGAAACCGCTATGTAAACCTCACGAAAACTAAGGTTTATCAAAACTCAACGACGAACTCTGCCCCTCAACCTTAAACCCTCACGAAACCCGTCCTGGTTCGGAGACCCACCCGACTTCATACCTCGGTGAGCTACCGGGGGCCCAACCAAGGCGTTCGGCTCTGGGCAAATTGCAGGGTGCGATGAGGGTTTTAGGGTTTCGGTTGAGTTTAGTGGTTTTGAAGTGCTTGTCCCCTAGCAAAACCTCAGGGGTCTTCGATCGAAATTCTTACTGTGGCTCAAAACCCTGAACTGTTGCCTGTCCGGGGTGTTCTCAACGATAATCCGCTTAGGGTCTTGACTATATCACAACATACTGCCTTCAAGTGTGCACCAAGATAGCCCAACGCCCTAAACCGTGCAATGCATTGTCAACCCCCTTAAACCAACCGCATTGAGCCGCGTGCCGGCCCGGGAACCCTAGATTCACGGTTGCTTTTGATGTGCCGATGTTAGTTCCTAACTTAGGTATGGTAGTTGAGCACAGTGGCTTGACTGCCTTCTGAGGCCTAGTCAAATTATTCAGGCCCCTACATATCTCTATGACAGCTGTACACAAGCTATACCCTCGTCGGGTTCTTCAGACCCTGTACAGCTCTATAGAACCGTTATGAATCCTATCAAACCCTTGCAAAGCCTATACAAAAAATCCTTATGCAACCCTCCCCGTCTAAAGGAGAATATCAAACACTAAATAATCCTAGAGTTCCCTACTCTACTCTGATTATTTACGGTCCGGGTTCATTCAGGGATTTTGGGATCCTCCCTGAGTGAGTGGCCGCTCGTCGAAATAAAGTGAGCCTCACAGGAGAGTGGCTTTATTTGGTGACAAGGATTCTTTTCAGGGGTTCTTTCAAGAGTTGTTGAAGGATCCTTCGAAGGGTTGTATACAGGGTTCTTTACCTTGAAAGGCTCCTAGAGGTTGTGCGACAGGGGCTTTGGAGGCGACATTAACTGACAAGCCTGAATGATTAGTATACGGCTGTGCGGCCTCTATACGTAGACAAGCCGAAGGTTTCAGGCCTGTACTGTGATTTGATAGGCTGCGCATCAGGTGGCTTAAGCTTAGGCGAATTCTAGTATGGCTGTTCTTCCAGGACCTGGTGGCTGGAGATGAACCGAACTGGTGAAATACAGCTTGATGGTAGAACTTTGCAAAACTTACATCAGATTTTGCATGTTATGGGCACTCGAACCACGTGAGAGCAGAAACAGTAATGCACCACAGTTTGCAGAGGAATGAAGGTCCTCCAACAGCTGCCTGAACTCCTCTACTCGTGTTTCAATCTCCGATCCACATCGCGGGCCGAAGGAAATTTGCTCAAGTGTCGCCAAAAAGACCCTTCTCCCTTATCTTCAGAAACCCCAATACAACCCTTATTAATTATATAACCGAAATTTTAGAAGGGGCCCCCAAGAACTGATAGACCCCAGTAAACTGATTGTGGAAATCCCGATCGCAAATCTTAAGAGACCCCAATACAGCCCGTGTATAGTTTTATTTAAAGGAGAAGCTTTACCCCCTTGGGTAGAAATCCCCCAATAAACCCCTGGAAAAACAATTTCAAATATTAAGAGGACAATTTCACAATTTTAAGAGGCCCCAAGAAAGCACGTATGAAACCCTTATCCTTGATGGACAGAAACCACTGATAAGCCAAAAAACGTTGTAAAACCCTTATCGAACCCTGATGCACATTATAGACCTCTGACAATACATGCCCTCGTAAAATACAAAACCATTGTGCAACTCCTTAGAACCCTTATAGACAACCCTCATCCCTCATCTGTAGAGATACCGAAAGTACCGAGGCGGGCGCGCTCCAACCGTCCGGTGCCTCTGTGCCAGTGCCTCAGCAAAGCAAGGACTGGCGGGTTGAGGGTTAGGGCCCGAAGGCTCTATAGGGTGCCATGTGTGATGAGGCTTTAGGCCCCTTTTGGGCTTGAGGGTTGTAGTGAGTTGGGGGGTTTATATAGGGCATTATGAGGGTTATGCGTGTTTAATTAGGGTTATTTGGCTTGCTATGAAGGTTCAAGGTTATGTGGGTTCTATGAGGGTTCGGGTTCAGCGTCGTTACGAGGGTTGTAGGATTGTAGGGTTGAGGGTTGTATAGGGTGCTTTCAGGGTTTAGGGTTTATGAAAGGTGCTATGAAGGCTTAGCGTCTCCATGGGGTGTTATGAGGGTTTGGGGGTATATGGGGTGATATGAGGGATTAAAGTTAAAAGATTTCACGCTTTGGGGTTGTGGGGGATCGGATTTAAGGCTCTGGTGTAGGGTTTATAGAGTTTAGCGTTTAGGGTTCGGTTTTAGACCTCCCCCCGGGGTAGCTTTTCATTGAAAGGCCTGAATACTAGGAAAACCCTAAACTCCCAGACCCCCTGAACCCTAAACCCCTTGTAACCCTGAACACCTAAAGCCCTAAAAGCCTGAAGCCCTAAGCAGTTTCGAGTGTCCGGTCTCCAAGTCGTCTAAAGTGTGAAACATGGGCCTGAATTTGTCGGAATAGGGCCTTTGAGAACAATCGGCGTAATTCTTCTGATTTCCATAGTGCAGTTCAGAATTCGGCCTAGGGTGTGGAGCTCGGAGTTTAAAGTGGTGCGGATGAATTGCAACCCTAAGCCCTGAACCGCAAAACCCGAAACCCTAAATGGGCTTTGGAGCTTACCGGCATTCATCCAACTCTGTTTGCAAAACTTCTCAGGCAACAACTCGCGGAAAAATTTGGGGCTAGGAGCGGCTGGGGTTGGGTGTAGAGTCAGTAATCATCGCCTAGAGTCCCGGTGTGGTTAAGCTATAACACATCCTAAGCCCACGACTTAGGCGATGCATCATTAAAACAACTCCCAGCTCTTTTCGGAGGTCCGGGGATCCCCGCCAAAATGCCTCGTTGGAGACACCGTGTACGGCTCTGCTGCAGCCCTGCATCGGTCTTAGGGGTTAGGGGGTCTGGTCATGAGCCTAAGGACTAAGGGTTTAGGGTTTAGGGGTTTAGGGTTTAGGGACTAAGGTTTTAATTTGGGAGTCGTTGTACTCAATCCTGAGCCTTCACATCCGAAAAGGTTCAAGATTCGGACAGATTTTTTGGCTTCGCAGCCCCACGCCCTCCAACAGAGTAGGATGTGGCCTCTCAGTTAGAGCATTTAACTCTTACAAGCGCTACAAGATACTTTGGCTGGAGGATTTTACCCTCAACATACTAAGCATTGGGGCTACAGGGAACCTGCTGCCAAGGGCTTGAGTTCTATAGGGCCTTCACAATAATAGGGTTCTGGCGTATAGTAGACTAGAAGTTTAACAAGGAACCCTCACAAAAGTAGTGCCCCAGGCTTCTATACTAGGGTTTGGGCATTGGAAGATCCAGTGTTGGAGGCCCCGGTGTTCACCTCGCAGCGAAAAGCCCTCTGCGCTCTGAGCTCCAAGGAGGACATAGTTTCAGGGCTTAGGGTTTAGAGTTCAAGACGGCTGTTGGTATATTCTACTATAGTACTATATGGGAACGATATGGGCATACTACTTTACAATCATGTGGAACACAATACTTCAAAAAGACACAAGACTCAGAAACCCAGGCATCCGGAAACCCTTCAGGGCCCATACAAAGCCCTAAAAAACAGCCCCTGAACCCAAAACCCAAACCCTAAGCGAAGCCCTAAGCCCTAAACCCCTACTAAATCCTAAACTCCCTAAGCCCTAAACTTCAGTGACCCTGAACTGCCTCAACTCAAAAACTTCCTAAACACTACCACTACACTCCCTAAGCCCTAAAGCTTACAGCCTAAACTCCCAAAGCCCCCCCACTTTCCCTCCGTCACTGCCTGGTGAAAACGTGACCTCGGACGGCCGAACCATTGGCCCAGGCTTCGAGATCCTGGCCCAAACGGAGACCCAAACACGGCTGGGATTCAACATGGCTCCTATGAGAGGGGTGAACCCCTCTTTGGGGGTTCATGAAAAAAGGGTTCTTAGGTTTTTCTAAGGTGCTTCCAGGGTAGCCTACGAGGCTCCCCCGGCACACCTCGCAGGGAAAAGATGGAAGAAGGCTCTCTGACTCCGATTTGCAAAACGGCTTGTCCTGCACCGTGTGTTGAACCGTCGTTGGTATTTCGGAATTACGCAGTTGGGGCAGTTTAGCCTGTTGTGGCTTTCGGTTTTTACGGAAGCATCGGGGTTTCTTCGCCTGACATGGTTCAGGTCGGTTTTGGGCTTTTGGGTAGGCGATTGTGGCTAACGGACTAGGGTTGAGGCTTGCTTTTAGGGATTGGGGCCTAGGCAGGGTAGGGTCTCGAACCTACACGGCATAGTGAGAAAATACGGCGCGCCCGGTTTTTAGGATCAGGGCTTGCGTGATTCAGGGGACTTCAAGGTTAAGCTTACAGTTAAGGCAGTTTAAGACTTTTTGCATGCTGCGGTTTCTGGCTGACACGGTCTTGAGAAGCTTAAGATTTAGGGTTCAACCCGAACCGCTAAACCATTATTATTATTATTATTATTACTATTATTATTATTTTTATATTATTATTATTATATTATTATTGTTATTATTAATGGAACTCTCAGGGTCTTTGGTTCAAAAGGCTCACCGTATGACCCCTGCAGGCTTAAACTCTCGGGCATCTGTCCACCTGCTGCAGGCTACAGCCCTCGCACTGCTCTGCCTTGTGAACGCCAAGGACCCCAACTGATGATCTCCGTGGTTCTTAGGAGGGACTGGGGGAATGGATTTCAGATTTCAGGGTTTGGGTCTAGGCAGACTCCGAGCCTTCGTGAGGATTCCCAAAGGATTCCTAAGCAGCCGTAGACCCGCCCGGAGACGCCTATCCTAGACTACGTGCGTCACAAGCAGTACCCTAAACCCTAAAGGGAGCCCTTTTTTGGAAAAAGAGGTCTCGGTAATGGTATCCCTCTAGTCCCTATAGAATCATACGGTATTATCCACCAAACACTGCTCTCACTGATTAGGCCCCTCACGGTAACCCTCATTGCCTACAGAACCCTGTTTTAAGTAAGGCCCCTTGTATGCAAAGTCTTGCCCGCACATGCCTTGTTCGTCACACGCTGCAGGGAGACAGGCATGCCTTGAGACACGCCTGGATTGTGTGCTGTTGGGCACAGCCTTAAGTAAGCTTCGAGGTTGAAGGGTCAAGGGGCTAACGGTCTACTGATTACTGGTTTGGGGATTTCGGGTTTAGGTCGGTGGGCTGAGGTGTGGGAGTTGGAACTTGAGTATAGGGTTCAAGACGTCACCTCTGCTTAAGAAGGAATGGTGCTCTTCATCCCAGACCGCGGAGGCCCGTCTTTAAACTATAGGGAGACTGGTTGCGGTTTCGAAACCGACCCATGCCTTTGACGTGCTTTCGTCAACGGCTATAAGGTGGGGACCCTAAGCCCTACACTTACGAGCTGAAACAAACGCAAGGAGTTTTGAATGCAGAGACGGTTCAGACGGCCATGCGTACCGTGCAGCTTTTGGATTGACAAAATCATTGTGGGATTGGCTGGAAGACATAACTTCAAGGAAGGGGCAACCTTGGTAGCAAGAATCGTGGTATGACAGTAGCACTTGCAACTCCCTATCCTCCCTTTCAGGTAGAAAGAACCGCACGAGTCTTTTTATGTTACAATTGCGCCACCATGGCGACAACTCCTGCTCAAGCTACTCCAAACAGAGCAAAGGACGAGTCCTGCTAATGGCGCCACTGCCGTGGCAGCTGCTCAGCTTTTGATGCTAGTGCCATTGCGATCGTGGCGGAGCCACTTCAAGTTTTGGGTTTAAAAAGGTCACGGCTAACAGCAAACACCAAAAACGCTCCACAGCCCTAGATCCCAAACCCGAAGACGAGGCTCTTCGCTAACCATGCCTCTAGAAACCATGAACGGAAATATGGGGCCCCAAACAGTGATAAGAGTGGGGTTTTGCGGCATACTCTAAATACAATAAGGAACGCCAGGGAATAGTAACTACTAATTATTCAGGCTTAGATATTTTAAAGCCCAAACCCTAAGCGCCTTTCTCGGACTGCGCAGGTTCACATTGGCTGGAGGAGGCGTGGCCTGAGCAAGACATGGCCGAACCCAGAAACATCCATTAGGGCCTGGGTTTAGGGTTTAGAGTTTTCGGGTTTAGGGTTCGCTTTGGGGCTGAAGGTTTCGGGCTTTTCGCTTTGGGGTTTAGGGTTGAGGGGTTTTCCGCTCTGAGCAGGGTGCTTAGCTTGATCATATAACTTCGTATGAATACCACTGAACTGTTAAGCCAAGTTTGCTAAAGTAGGTACCCGGCTAAGAGCAGTTGTGAACATTGCGTAGGACTTTGACTACATTCCTGGTTGTCCTGGCTTGAACTTGTGGGCTTGTGAGGGCTTCTATTAGGTTAAATTCTACTATACTCTACTAGACCAAATTGTCTGGTGTTCACCAGGCTCTTTGGAGAGTTGTCAACCAGCATACCAAACAACGGCGCAGATGCAAAGCCACGGAGGCTGCACTGCAAAGCACAGGAGCCTAGGAATCGGCCCTTTTTCAGGCCCGGCCACAGTATGAGCTTCAATAGGTAGTAGATTGCATCCTTGGCATAATGACGGTAGGACACAACAAATCCGATCAAAACACGCCGATCCCTCCACACACAAGCCCCAAAGTAAAAGCCACAAACAAGTCGTAGCCAAACTCTCGTGACCCAGCTTAAGCCATCTACAAACTCTAAGGAAAGAAGGAAATGCTAACTCTCCGAGGCCCGGCCACAACAAGAACTAAAACACCTGGCAATCTAGTTCTAAGATTCTAAACTCTAAGGCTCTGGACACCTAAATTCTATGCCCTTTGCGCAATAACAATTCGAACATGGTTTTGGAGTATTTCAGTATAATCATAACCAAGAAAGAAGCTTCAGGAACAAGATTGGTAATTCTACAGGGCTTTTATGCCTGTTGGGAGAGCCGGGTCCACATCCCTAAGCCCAAAGTCCTCAAGCCCTCAGATCTAAAAGCCCTTCTGAGGGACGCTGAATCCTAAGGTCCTAAACCCGGAAGGGAACCCGTAAAGCAACAGGGCTTCCGGGCTACTCCAAGCCCGGCTCGCGCGCGGCCAAGGGTTACCACGGCATATGAGGGGCGCCTGGCAGTCGTTTTGTTGGGGATCTTTTCGGTTTAAGGTTTTGTAGGTTTTGTCGATGCGTCTTCTGGTTTGGGGTTTGATTTTGCATTTTTTAGAAGAGCGCAATCGCGTGGTACACACCATGATGGTCTTACACAGGGGACACAGGTAATTCGTCACGCCCCCGTCTTTCAGCAGATTCCATCGGGATCCAGAGTCGTAAATTCCAATAGATTCGCCACATTTTGGCATTGAAATCTACTGGGGAAGCATGTCGGGTGTCCTGATAGCCGCGCTCCTGAATTCCTGCCAGCACTTGAAGGAAGCCATTTTGGCCCTGCTCCTGAATCCCGCCATCAGTTTGGCCGCGGTGTCCTGGGGGTTTCCTTGTGGAGATCTCGCGGTTGGTGACGGTTGGTGGTCTCTTGCTGGTCTCCTGGTGGTCGCAGTGGAGCCGGCTTGCTTCGCCGAGGTCGACACTCCCCCCACGATGTTCCGAGGTTCTTGGAAAGTAAACAACGGATCTGATGACATCGGCCGCCCTTCCAAGTTGGGGATTCCTCCCCAATAGGCCCCAATGTCAACGTGACAATCCAACTTAGACTGAAACACCTGACGAGACGCACGAGGTCTGCGCTTCGGCTTCGCTGTGAAGCTCCATGTTCATGCAGGCTTCTTCAGGGAAGCCATAACAGCTTGCTGGGGGATGCACACAAAGCTGACTACGTTGAAACAAAGGATCGTGGGAAAACCGTGTCCCCTTGACGAGACCCTGTGGCGACAGCCCTCCTTCCCCAGGGCTCTAAAGCTCGTTCAAGGCAGAGCCGGGCTGACAGCGGTTACCGTGGCTCCTCGGTGCACTCCTTGCCATGTTCGCGAGCTTCTGGTCTCTTTAGAGTGATTCAGGGTGTATAAATGAGAAAGGCTGACTGCGAATACTCGTTCTGCATAGCCACTGCCATCTTTATCGATACTGTGTTCTGCATGCGGACGACAAAAGCTTGGTGGGTTAAAAGCTAAAAGCTGTTTAGATACCAGCGCAGACAACCCGCAGGATTGCCTTCGCGACTTCGAAAGGCAGCTGCAGCCAGGCGCGTAGAGCGGCATTGACATGGTTGTTGGCAGTAATCGAACTCGTCTTCACCCATCGGCATCATGTGTACTTCAGTCGATATAGAAGTCCGAGCCTGCTGCAAGTGACCTTGCACCGTAAGCTACGACACAAGCCCCATCAACCAAACAAACAAGGCTGAATAACTTCGTTTGAACACACCTAATGCTAATGGACAAATCGTCCCGTGTGTCAGAGCTTCCCTAAACCCTAAACCCTTGATGGACCTACGAAGTCCAACTGCAACCCCTGCAGACCCATCGCTACCATCGCTTGGGGAGGCTGGAAGTCCAATCTTTCTTTCGTCTGTTAAACATGGAGCCCCCAGACCCTAGATTGACCTACCTCCTCACATGGGGCGGAGCTTCCCTGAACCCTAAGGCCCTAGACCCCTACATCCCAAATCCGTAAGCACCAGCATCTGCATCTTAGAAGACAAGCGAAACCGTTGAAACCTTGAAGCTCCCATGGTCCTTGGCAATGCCTCGCAACGGCGCGGACAGCGAACCTGATGCGTGATGCGCTCAAACCCCGAAGAGCAAAAAAACCAAAACAAATCCTAACGCCCCAATCCTTGACAAAAACAAGTCTCAAACGCTGCCGGCAGCCTTCCCTGGACCCGGGGGGACCCTGAACCCTTGAATCCAAGGAAGACGAGAGTGTTTTAAGGGATCCGGCGCCACCTTCTCCCTATAAAGGGGGGTTTGCGGGTTTGAGGGTATAACCCCAAAAGTTCTTGCTGTCACAGTACAAGTGGATAATCATCCATAACAGGTTTGCGTCGAAGTCACTCCATAGCTCCAGACCCCTATCACCTATAAGGCCCCATGGAGGATATAGAGCCCAGCCACAGGCTAGGTCCTACAACTTCAACACCTCCACCACACAGGACTCAGGGCAGGACGCTGCATGTCTGGCACGGTGCATGGCCGGAAAATTGAAACTAGGGGGCGGACGCCATGAAAACTGTTAAAGGCACAGCTGGCTGGTAGCATGCGGTGCTGTGGCTGCTGTTGTTGTTGCTGCTGCTGTCGGCTGTAGAGTTTCTGTTTCTGCCGAAGGTACACTCAGTCAAAGCTTCTGTCAGAAGATTCGCCCATTTCAGTGCACCAGAGCAGACACAACAACATCATAACTTAACGCTGATGCCAGAGTATGTAACCTAAACACCCCACTTCCCGAACCTGGCACTAAGTGTGCTTCCTGTGTTTCGCTGCCGGGTCCGCCGCTTCATGTTGCTGCTAGTCACTCGACGACCTCAAGACGTCACAGGGGCTTTGTCTTCGGCATTCATGGCTTCGATTTCATGTCCTCTGACCTAGTGACCTGGTTGCTCTCATGCATCGAAACCTTGCTCGCTTGGGCCTGCAAAGAGGCCATGAGGCCATGATCCGGCTGCTCCTTGGCAGAACAATGAAGTGCCTAACTTGGATGAGCTCCAATCCCAAGAAGAGCATCCTGATTTGATTAACAGCCTCATCCACGGAGTAGTAGGAGCCCATTAGCATCTGCTTTAGAGCTCTTAGCCACCGATCTACGTTCACTGCATAGAAGAGCCCTCCCTTCTGCAATGAGTTCCAAAACCCCATTGCAGGCGCTCCAAGGCTGCGAGAAGATATCCCTTCCTCTGTCCTGAACTCCAACACTCGAAGCCCTTCAGGCAATCTCAGGCGCGAGCCAAAATTACATCCTAAGCCCGAGCCGTATCCGTTAACCCTAAGCTAACCCTAAACCCACAGAATCCGTGACCTAAGCCCCACAAGCCCCCGTGAGAAATTAATTGCAAAGCCCGGCCACAAAGCCTGAGGTATACCAAGGTAGATTGTGGTTTGCACCCGGAAGCTGGCAGGGAAAGTCTCGAGCATCCCCTTTGGGGATGCTTGGGACCACTGGTGGCGAAAACTTGAATTCAACTAAGAGGTTCAGAAGGGGGAAGTATGGGACAACGGGATAACCATTGAATAGCAGGATCCCTGCTATACGAACCAAGCACGCCCCCCTCCGCACCTAAAGGAGGCCCAACTTTGGGATTTAGGCTTGGACGACCCAGGTCCGAATCCTGGCACCTACTCAGGACCTACTCCAAAAGGAGTGGTGCACCGTAGGCAGTGAAAACGGACTCGGGTAGGCAGCTCAGCTTGCAAATCTGGTGGATGTCCATCCCTCAGCAAACCGTCAAACCCTGCATGACTGCGAACTGTAAACCCGAAATCCTACATCCTAAACCCTGAATTCTACACCCCTAAGTTTCGAACCTCCAGCGCTTTGCTTCGAAAGGCGGTTGGGAGAGACTTTGCTGGTGGCGGGATGGGGGCGGGGTTTTATTTAATGGGTTACGGGTTTAGATAAGATTTGGGGCGGAAGGGTTTAGGCGGAAGTTGCGGTTTGGGGCTTAGGTGCAAACTCAACACCCTGTCCAACCCTAAAGTTCCCTAAACCATATTGAAATTAAAATAGGGGAGCCGCAAAACAAGGTACCCCCCTTATTTTCGGAAACTCCCAGAGACCATATTGAAATTTAACCCTAAACCTAAACCCTGAAAGCCCTAAATTAGAGCAGCGGGCTTCGGGCTTCAAAGGCAAAAGTGCGATGGGCTTTCAGCCCAAGGACAAACGACAAAGCATGACCCGGTTTACGGCTTGGGACTAGCACGGCAGGTCGCGGGGCTTTCGGGGTGAGACGCTGTGTTCCTGAATCACTCGTATAAGTCGTAAGTATATTATAGGCTTCATTCCCTCGTGTGGAGGAGCCAACATCCAAGAACAGTAGCATACCACGATCCCCAGAACTGCGTAACCATCCCAAGCTCCACCTCGACTCTGATTCCAACTCCTCCCCAGCCCTGAACCGCTGAACCCCGATACTCTCAGTTCCAACACAATGGCGAAAACCCAACACTGGAGCCTCAAGTATTGAGAAGACCCTCCTCGAACAGAGTCAGGCCACAACTGTTTCCTTTCATATGCATGTATATCTATCTATCTATCACATTAGGCCAGCACTCACCCTGAACCTCTAACAACCTTAGAGACGCCAGCCACAGTCCACTAGGCATTTCATGAAATCATCCAACCCAACGACATACCCCACAGACTCTCATGCCCTTACGGTTGATGATATACGTCCTGCAATAGCTTAATGATCCTAGACTACGGAAATTATGGTATATTCCTTATTATGGGTAATGCAGGATCTATATCATCAATCGTATGTTGGGGAACCTGTACGTAACAAAAAGGACTAAAAGTACGCCCCTGAGTGCCATCCCGGTGGCCCCGTGCATTGCGAGCCGTAGTGACCGCGCCCGCGCACATCAAATTCTGTACCACCTGTATTTTGATTTAGGGTTCAGGGTTTAGGGTCAAGGGGTCGAGGAGACCATGTAGACTGTTGAATTTCTCAGTTCCCGGGTAAAAGGGCTTAGAGTCTAAGGCTGGTGGTAGAAGGGACTAATTTTAGGGTGTAATCTAGGGGTCTGAACAACTTGTTTTTCATCTCCCCTCAACTCCCCACAATTTGACAATATACTTACACTAATATGTCCCCTTACGCCAGCAGAGTTGACAACTGCGCCTTGATGTGGAGAGGTTTCGAGAAGTGTGAGGTTGGCCGGTTGGCCACCCTCGCGCGCCTTACAAGGAAACCTTGCTGAACGTATTCCTGATACTGATAACAAGAACGAGTTTCGCGATTCACAACTAACTCCATGCTTGTCGGTTTTGTGCGTGTGGCTCCTGGTCCTGGTTTGTCGCTTAAACAGGGGCTGCAAGGTACAAGCCTCGAGCTCGGGATTTCCAGCTTTTCGGACGTTAAGCGGCTTCTTGGAAACCTGAAATGCACGAGGCGCTTTGAAACCCAACCATCCAAGGCAATGCCTGAACCCTTCATCTAAGGTTGACACCATGGGCCCCTAGTATACAGTATGGGCCTTAAGCCTGGGATCCAATATAGCTACTATATACCCTATATGTACCTTTAAGGGCCCCTAGAATCCCACAAAAAAAGCCTAAGGGTCCATACAAGGGGCCCATACTTACTTCGAACCTTAGGCTTCAACTTGTTGAGATACCGTTCTCTATCAGCTACACCCTTCCGTTCGCCGTCCTTTAGCCAACCCCGATGCAGAACGACTAAACCCCTGACCAAGCCCGCTCTGAGATTTGCGAAAGCTCACCAGGCACACCACAATAGCCCTACGCTTCAATACCCGCAGCACGAACATCAGCGGAAGCTAGAGCTGTTACCAAGATTCCCAGAAATCCCAATACATACTCATCATCACCCACCAATATTCTACCGGAGCCCCGTTTGCCCCCCTTTCTTATGCAGGACCCCTGGATAGGCGGAGTCTGAGTACGAGGGGCCCTAAGTAGGCAGGGTTCTTGTCATAATAGCCCCTATAGGTAGTAGCTAGGATCCCAACTATGCGGAGCCGAACAAGAATCAAGTTCCTTATCATAAGGAGCCCTAAACGGCAGGATCCTTGAAATAGAACCCCTAAATAGTAGGATCCTCATCTGAAAGTATAGTGTAGTATAGTATAGCATAGTATCGTATAGTCGTATACTATCTGAGATTATGGCACCCTGAATCCAAAGAAGAGGTGGGTCCTTTTACCACGAAGGTCCCCCAAAACAAGGTACCCGACTCTGGCCTTCGCGTTGCCCACGGCAGCTGCAGCGAGGATGGGCGTGCTGCCATCCTTTGCAGTCCAGGCAAGATAAGATACTTAATTGTAATACAATGTAATAGAATGTAACAGAGTAAAAATAGGATAACATGATATAGTATAATACAATATAACCTAACATAATATAACAACTTAACAACAATGTAACATAACATAGTATAATATACTATACTATAATAACAACTCAAGCTTTTACGTTTGGAGCTCAGGGTGTAGGATTTTAGTGTTTCTTTTGAGGTTTACATAAGGCTCCCAGGTTTTTTCGGGTGATTTAAAGTGTAGCTTTTCATCCGCCAGGGGGGGGGCTTTTCGGTGAGGGTTTAGGGTTTTTAGGGTTTCGGGCAGTTTCGGGTTTCTCTCCTTGTGTTTCACTGTCGGGGCAAAAGCGCGTCACTTCAGAACTCAGCAGGAAGAAGCAACTCCCACATCTGGGTAGTTCTCAAAATTAGGCTCCCTTTTTGGGTCCCCTAAGTAGGTGCCGTATTATACTAGGGAGCCAAAAAGGGACCCCATAATTTTGAGAACCACCCATCTGTCGGCAGGGGATCGTTGCATGGCTTCTGGCCCCAAGCCATGGGTTCGGGTTTTTGTAGGGCTTCGGGTTTTTTGTAGGGCTTCGGGTTCAAAGGTTGTATAACTGATGGTAGCTGACGGTTAGGATTTTGTAGGGCTTGGGGATTGAGGCTGCGGCTTAAACTTCAACCCACAATGCTCCATGGTATATAAACCCAAAGCCGTACTCCCGAAACTGAGGCCCCACAAGAAACCCTCAAATCACCCTGAATCCCTGCAATTCCTCAACACCCGAAACAAAACGGGCCCAGAGGTGTAAAGCATGAAATCTACAGCGCAGAACCCCGACCTCCCACCAAAACCACAAATCTCTGATAGAACCCTGAAAGGAGCCCTGTTCTACTTGCTGAGGCTCCTATGCCCTAAACCCTAATCCCGAAAGCCCTAACCCTAAACTACGTGGTATGCCCGCCCAGGCTCCACCAAAGAAAAGAGCTGTCGCAGCGACCTGTTGGTCACCATCCCGAATGCGACCTGAAGGTAATAACAAGAATAGGGAAAGGAAGAAGTTTCAGCATTACCATCATACTTTGAAGTGATAATAATGCTATTTGGCGAATAATACCGAAAATACCAATGATCACACTTATACTGGCAAAACAACAAGAACAAGAACAGAATAGCAAACATATTAACACTAGTAGTGAGAGCAATGTTAATGATAATCATGATAAGAATGGTAGCAACAACAACGACGACAACGACAGCGGCAGCAGCAGCAACAGCAACAACAACTGCAACAGCAACCAGCAACCATCAACGAACAACCCGCACCACAAACCACAACCCGCAACCACAACAACAACCACCTGAAGGCTCTTTGGGGTTTAGGGTTTTGAAATGTATGGCTTTAGGGTTCGGGGTTTCTTGTTTTCTGAGGGGCTTGGAACAAGTTGTCGTTGTTCAGGCATCTATCGGTCTGTCTCTATCTATCTATCGATCTGGCCATCTGCCTGCCTGCTGGCATGTATGAACTTCTACATGAAGGCGCAAAGGCAAACAGTCAAGCAAACTCACAGCTCACCAACACCGGCACAATGAAACACTACAAACAAACAAGCTAGGTAACTAACTAACTGACGAACCAACCAACTGAACAACTCAGATTTCGTGTAAGCGGGCTACGGGGTGAAATTTTGACGGGAAGGAGCCGAATCCGGACAAGCCCTTACCCAACTCAAGGCAATGACTCAAGACAAATGAACCCATGACCCCAAATCGTAAAGCCCAAACTCGGCATGGCCCTAAGCCCCAAACCATATTAACCCTGAACGCTCATAAACCCGTCGCATGAACATCCACCACTCTCGTACACTCCCTAACATCCGGGCAAAGCCGCCAAAGCCCCGGTGAGAGAGAAGCGCTCTAGTCGGCAGGGCATGTTGATGTCCAGGCCCTCCTTTTGAGCTCGGAGCATAGTAGAGCGGCTGTAATAATTAGAATCGGGCTCTATAACGGCTGCCTTGAACTTTTCAAGGGTTACGGGGCTGAATAAATGGACCAGGGCTTTGCGGTTCTGTTTAGTATCGTACCAACTATACAGTATACATTGAAGAAAGAACTCGAAGGAATAATCTGGTAATCGGCGTGAAGGTTTTTGGGCTGATGTTCGGGTTTAATGCTGCCAGGCCTTGTCGCATGGTTATGGAGAAAGAAGGAGCATGTGCTTGGACTGTAGGCGGCAGTTTTTTCGGTGTATGCACCCTCAGCCCAGCATCCAAACCCCCAGAACCAGACCCTTCAACCCTAAAACCCTATGTAAGACCGCATCCCCCAACAACTGAAACCCTAAATTAACGGGTTTGGGTTATGGGCTACCACTGGACCACATGCACAAAGCAACGACAGCCCGAAGTTTCAGCCCTGAAACCAAATCTTTCAGTCTGACATATTCTGACCTTCTGCAGGGGCAGCGTAATGTGTAGTGTTTGGGATCTAGGCCTAGGCGTTCGATTGGGTCATGCGACTGGAGCGTGCTTCCCCTATCTATGCTGTACAAGCCCTCGACCCTTCTGCAACTCCCCAGCGTCCTAAGCCAGAAGCCCTAGATCCGAATAGCCCGTCCAGTCGGAGTAATAACTTACCAGTACATATCAGCTTTGATCTGACAGTAGCGGCATTCAAAAACACAATCTGCTCTGTCTTTATATCTCGGTCT
Source organism: Symbiodinium sp. clade A Y106 (assembly GCA_003297005.1). Taxonomy (NCBI): domain Eukaryota; class Dinophyceae; order Suessiales; family Symbiodiniaceae; genus Symbiodinium; species Symbiodinium sp. clade A. The sequence goes on from BGNK01002817.1 coordinate 50,061, forward strand.
GTATGCCACAGCAAAATACCTACCCTCATGTACCTCTGTTTGCTTTGACTGTTGTGCATGTGCTTCTGTGTGCGTGTGTGTGTGTGTGGCTGTGTGCTTGCTTGCTTGTTTGTCTTACACAGACATGTGCGGACACACTGATATGGAGCGTGTGTATGTGAGTATATATATATATATGTATATGTTCATGTTTATGATCAAAATTTTATTTATATTTATGTATATATATATATATATATGTAGATATACATATGTATATATGTATATGTATATATATACACACATAGTTGTATAAAGATAGAAAAATGTATGTACGTATGTAGGTCGGATACTATATGTACAAATGTCGCCGCTTTGTGTGAATTCCGGCAATGAGGGGCACCCACTTTGTGCTGATTACTGAGGTCTCTGTTGTCCGAATCTCCCTCGACAATGAATGCATGTGCGTATCGATGCTAGAGTCTTCAAGCCCTGCCCCTGCCTGAATCAAGCGGTCAAGCGAGGTGGCAGAGCTTGTCAAGGCCAGGAAGTGAAGCGGACTCCTTGGTCTTACGATTGTTTTCGAGTTCTTCAAGGTGCCAGTGAATCTACAACCACTGAGCATGTAGGATTCGGGGCTTGAGGGCTTCGGTTTGTTGTAGTTTACGGGTTTTGGGCCTGCAAACAATCCTAGTGAGAACGAGGATCCTTAGCTAAACGATTGGATTAGGAATCCTGGCGAGTTCTACTAAACGTGGCGAACTTCGGTGCACGTGCCTTGACGATATGGATCCTAATTTTTCAATTTTCAGGTGTGCATCAGGGGCCCTTCTTTGTTGAACCGACCATCGGAACCCGCCCTGAACCCTAAACCCTAAACCCTAATGCCGAAACCCTAAACCCAACGTACTTTCGAGACTCTTCGGGCTCCGGAAGTGTCCGGTTGTAAGCCTTGTAGGGTTTAGGGTTTAGGGTTGTAAACTAGTTCATTGTTGGGATAGAATTATACATGTACCTTTTATTGTTTTGAATTTATCGCCCATTTCTGTTATAAGTGTTTCCATTTTATTATGATATTCATGTACCTTTTTATTCCTTACTGGGTTGAAGCGCCCATAAAAATGTAAAATGTTACCCAACTATGACAAAGCAAACCTTAAATCTTAACTCGCAGCCGCACAAGCTAACGCCTAGAAGCCCCGTAAATCCAAAGCCCCACAGGATTTCTGAATCCTATATAGAATGAGCCCGAACTCCTGCTCCAGTCCTCAAGCCCGGTAGCTTAACCCCTACTAGAACCTTTCCAACTGTAGTTATTGGGGGTCACCGCCCACGCCTCACAGAAACACTCACCTGTACAAAACCTCCCTAAGCCCCAAATCTTAACCCCTAACCCAAAACCCTAAACCTAGACTCCAAACCAAAAGGCTCTAAACCCTACCCTAAACCCCAAAGCCCCCAAACCCTTCTAAGAACAGATGAAACCGCGGCGCAGCCCTGCCCAGCCCTGTCGCGGATCTGCACCGGCCTGGGTCGGCCAGCTGCGGGGCTTAACATTCAAACCAGCTCTCAAGTTGAGGGTGTTTAGGGTTTAGGGTTTTGGGGTTTGGGGTTCAGAGGTTCCGGGATTAGGTTTGTGTATTATCGGGCTTAGAACGGTCTGTAGAGTTTATATATAGGGTACAGGGGAATTGGAACGTAGGGTTTAGGGTGCAGCGCCTGTCATGAGCCATTGCAGGGATGATCAGTCTTGCTACCAGCTCCCCGGCTATCAACCGGAGAGGAAAGACAGCATCAAGCGATGCCAGCAGGAGTTTCAGCCTCATCTTCAACGCGTAGTCAACACTCAAAGGCCCGACTCCACCTGCAAACTGCCCGCAACCGCATCGAAGGGCAGCCATGTGGCATCCAAGAGAGGTGCGACCAAATCTTCGGCATCGTTCGCCAAAGCGAAGACCAAAGGCCTGAAGTTTGCATCGGCTTCTGCTACTGCTGACTTTCGGGCTGAGGGATTTCAGGAAGAGAAGGAGATCATAGTAGCCCATAGCTGATCTCAAAAACGCAGAGCTTTACATGCTGATCTAGGCTTCTACAACACTTGCCCAAGAGTTGACAGCTTTCCCAGAACCCTACATACCAATCCTACAAGTACCAGCATTGCACGACACAAACGCCGCAATTCTCTTCCTGAGAGCATCCCCATGTTCATGACTGACAGAGAATGCAAGATCCGTACAGTTCCGAAACAATAGGGAACATGGGAGTTTCCGAAAATAGGGGACCCTAATCTAGTACCCTAAATAGTAGGATCCTTATTATAAGGACCCCAAAATAAGGTACCCCTATTTTCGGAAACTCCCAAATCGCTTGTGGCACCTCAGGCGCTTGTCTCAACCTGCAGGTGCTCAAGCTCGGGCTTGGTTATCTCCTGTGACCTTCACACACAACCTTGAGTGCCAATGCCCAAAGATCCAGTGCAACTCTAAAACCTGCAAAAACCATGTCAGCAAGCTTGGAAAAGAAGCCTATGCAAGCTTTCAAGACCTTGGGTATTCGCAATCTAGGACTTTAAGAAGCAATCGATTCCCTCCTGAGAGCCAAGGCGCCTGCAGCCCATCTGATCCTGTGCGTTCGCATCCGCCATCCTTAGATCGCTCTAAGTTTCGGGGTGTCCGGTGGTGATTATACGGAGGTTGGTGGCCTGTATGTCGTACTATGGGAATTAGAGGGTGTAGCATGGGTTCGGGAATTTGAGGTTTGGGGTGCAGTGCATGTTTTGCACTCGTAACCACTCTCGGCAAACTGTCATGTAGCTACGCTTTCGGCTTAGGGTTGAAAGAGAGTTCCACCTGGGGCACAATTTATCAGGATTGCGGGGCGGCGTAAGGGTTCAGCAAAGCTGTGGCGAGACGAAGCGTTCCATGTGACAAACATAAATCTCAAAGCTCAACCCCACAGTAACCACGACTCCAACACTCACCCAGCCTTGCGTTTGCCAAACTTTAACTTTAACTTCTTCTGTTGCATTCGACGAAGGGGCATGTCCAGCAAGGTCTTGCAAGCAATGGTGTTGTCAAACCTGTTCAGAGTTTAACTCTGCCCTATTATTAGCCTGCACAGAAAGTTCTTAGACTAGGCCGGTGCCGAACGAACCCCCAGCCGTCTACGCCCACAAAGCCTGGAACCCACTTCAAGTCAGATAGGGGTATTATTGTGAATCCCAGGAAGTTGGAACGTGGATTTAGGATGATTAGTGCTGGAATCCCCTATACTTTAGCTTAAGGGGATGAGGATATTGATGTTCCGACTTTCTGGCCTCTACTTGACTTTAGGGACTTTGAAGCTTGCCATCCCTGATTTTTTAATTGCAAGGGTTCTCTTGTGCTGGTCCTTCTCCAAACGAGTTCAAGTTGCTCAGTGGCTAGTAACTGGCGGCTAGTACTGTGGAGTGGCGGCGCGCTCGGTGCCTGTCCCGAAACCCAAACCCCGAAACCCTAGACCCCTGAAAGTCTGAACCGAAAGCATGAAGCCCTGGAGTTGAGGGAAGCCTCATTAGGCCGACAGGAAGAAATAAAAAACATAAAATATCAAATTAGAACAAAGAAAAGAAAGGGTTTAGTAAACCCTGGACCCGACTACCCCAAGATTTCTTGACGCCTGCAGCTGAGCATTAGGGGGGTGAGGCCCCCAGAGCCGCGACAGTCGACCTGGAGCCACCGGCTTGGGTATTGGATGCAGGACTGCTTAAGGTTTAGGGAGTCGAGATGAGGGTTTGGGTTGAGAAATTATTTGTTCAGGGCTTCGGTATTCGCTAGCGGTCTAAGTGTTTAAGGCCTTGGATGAGAGGTTCCTCTCTCACCAGGCTACCAGCAGAATTTTCGTGGTAGGGCTTACGGTTTAGGGGGTGTAAAGAGCACTCTGGGCTTAGGCTCAAACCCAAAGAATCGAAATACCCTGGGGCTGAAAACCGGTCGAACCCAACACTCTTATGGGGGTTTCCGAAAATAGGGGGTACCTTATTTTGGGGTCCTTAAAATAAGGATCCTACTACTTAAGGTACCATATTAGGGTCCCCTATTTTCCAAAACTCCCTAATCGGCGTCTTTTTAAGGCGGTTAGCGCTTCGGGTCTTAGGAAGGTGAGCCTTAGTGATGAAACTCCCCTTGCAATACTGACTATAACAAGGATCCTCATATTATGGGAGTTTCCGAAAAGAGGGGACCCTAATATAGTACCCATAAGGACCCCAAAATAAGGTACCCCTAATTTTCGGAAACTCCCATATCACGACCTTCTAAAGTAGCGGTCTACATGATTCTAGTTGTCTGAAGCGTATCGAAGTCTACGATAGTGTCTCAATTCGTTAAGCACATTGTACAGTGTTGTAGGCTTAAGGATGTTGTGTGTAGGTGGCAGAGTATGAACACCTACAGACTAAGTCCACTGAATTCCCTTAAATCTGGAATGAACCCTACTCCCCTAAACGCCCAACCCCCAAATTCTAAACCCTTGTCCGCGAAACCCTTACAGCTATAAGCCCCTGCAACACAACCTAATTATGTGTTTTTGGGCCACCCTCGAAGTCCCTGCGCAACCCCATGAGGCAAGTCACCAGAGATAGCCTAGCTATGCCCGAGCCCTGGACGGGTTTAGGGTGGTGGTTTAGGGTTTCAGGACTGTAGACACTAATACACGCTAACTGTTCTAACTCACCCTAACGGATTAAGTTTAGACTTTGCGGCGTTTGCTGGAGACTCGCATATTCAAGCTGAGGATCTGGCTCTCTCAACACCCAGAGCAAGCCCAAAACGCCGTGAACCCTTGAACCCTGGAGTCGCTCAGACGAGGGGCCATGACCGAGGCCTGCAACAACCTGCGTTGCGTGGGATGGTCAGCTGGGGGTAAGGGGGGGTTTAGGGTTTAGGGTTTAATTCGGGTTTGTTGGGTTTAGGGTTTAGGGGGGTTTCTACCATGCATAGGAGTTGATTCCTCGGCTTGGGGGGCTTTAGGCTTCCATGGTCTTCAACATTCGGGTTTTTTGGGTTTAGGGTTTAGGGGGGTTTCTACCATGCATAGGAGTTGATTCCTCGGCTTGGGGGGCTTTAGGCTTCCATGGTCTTCAACATCTTGCTGGCTTAGGCAGGTTCAGATTGCGGTCGGGATTCTCTGCCGTAGAGTAGTCTGGCAGCATGATACTGCAGGTTAAAAGCTGGAGCTTGCACCAGCTAGAAGATACTTCTCACACCCAGACGACATCACGTGCACGACCCCTGCAACCCAAAGTGAATGCACCTGGCACCATTCCATAAACCCACGCACTTTAAGCGCCAAACGATACCGCACCTCGACCTCGAACCATAAGTTTCATCCTCTCCCTTTCGCCCAGCAGCAGCGACGCAATATCCTCGTTGAAGGAAAACGCCGCCCACATGTGAAGAGGCTGCAGCCTCGGAGCTCTGCGATGACTTGGGGCTCGTTAAGCGCCCCTTACGTCTGTGCTGTGCTTTTGGGCTCAGGGCTTGCAATGATCGTGCCCCTTGTGATACTGGAACAACCGAGGGGCCCTAAGCCGTAACTTTCAAAACCCAGTTGAGTCTAAACATCACATTGTGCGTTGACTTTGCCTTCGGCTGTGTGGTCTTCATGGTCTTCCTGTGCTCTCGAGCGTGCCGTGAGCTTTGGCTTCAGGGTGTCGGGGGTTCGTGCGTACTGTTGGAGCCTTGCCAATTATAATAGGGTTCTGGGGAAGATTACAGTATATAACTATCCTACTTTAGGCTTCCACATGATTGCTTTCGAGGCCGCAGCCACTAATCATGGGAAACCCCAACCAGGCCTTCCCAAGAAAGAATTGCCTCACCAGTAAAGCCCGCCACGAGACCCGAACTGTCAAGCCTGCGGGCCTCGTTTAGGGTTTGGCGTTTAGGGGACTCTAAGCCTAAAGCACTGCAAAAATGCTTTGCAATGCATGGACTTGTGCCCCAAGGCCGTAACACCTGAGTCCTTCGAATTTAGTGTAACGCTGACTACAGAACCTTGCGAAATTCCTGGGAGGCCTTTGGGAAAGCACCCTGAACTCGAAACCTAAACCTCTAAACCCTGAAACCATCTAAACCCTGAAACCGGTTCATTGAACCCCAAAGTTCAAAGCCCCGCAGCCATCTAAACCCAAAACCCCGACGGTCTAAACACCTGAACCCGGAAACCATCTGAACCCAAAACCCCGCCACCCTAAACACCTAAACCCTAAAACCATCTAAACCCAAAACCCCGACTTCGACCCTAAACCCATAAACCCCCAAAACCGCGAGCCCCTAAACCCTAAATCATGTACACCCCAAACCCCTGAACCATAAACCCCCCAAGCCCCTAAATCCTAAAGCCATCTAACGAAACGCTAAAACCATCTAAGCCCCAATTCCCTAAACCCTAAACCCTAAACCCCTAAGACTTCCTTGCTAAACCCCTGTGCGAGGGGCTTGGGTCCAAGGAAAAGGTCCATGTCTGCTTGGGCTGTCTGCGCGTCGGCCCTTTCGCCTGGGCTTGTTGATGTTATCATTCTTTCTGATTGTCTTAGTTATCATTATTTTTGACTGTCTTAGCTATCATTATTTTTGATTGTCTTAGCATTATACTGTAGTCTTGTTAGGATTATTGTTTTTCGTATTCGAGCTCCGAAAACCGGGCCTCTGTAAGGTTGCTGCAAGGATCACTATGACATAAGGGCTACTATAAGGGGTCGATAAGGTCCTGGGTTACTGCGAGAAGGGTTTCCAGTAAGGGTTACTACAAGGGTTGCCGTCAGGCTTACTGTTCGGGACACTAGAAGGCTCATTACAAGGTTTGCTATAAGGCTTAGGGGCTGGGGGCTTAGGGGACATGGCTGAGGGTGGTCAAGGACTTGGGTTTAGGAGATTGTGATTTGGACTTCGGGTGTCCAACACCACGAAAAGGAAGGCTGTCTGAACCCTACCGTAGAACCCAGAACCTGGAAGGCATCCCTCGGTAGTTGAAAATGAACCTGAAGACTGGCAATTGAGAACCGTCCGCAAGATCCCATAATATCCCAAACCCAACTCCTGTAAGCCACCATGAGCCGCACCTAAAGCTCCAAACCTTGCAAGAGCTTATGACCTCTAAGTCTCGAAAAAAGTATAACCCTTGAAGCGGTAGGCAAGGGTAGCTACAGGAAGGTAAGGTTTTGGGTTTAGGGTTTAGGGTTTAGGTAGCTACAGGAAGGTACGGTTTTGCAGCCCAGGAGGCAGATGGCAAGGAGTCGTGCGACGGCATCGCGGTCACTCCGCGCAGTGGCGTAGTGCAGTTGAGTCCAGCCTAACATAGGGTTTAAGGCTTTGGGATCGTTGGGCAAAAACGGCTCTGTCTCTCTCTCTCTCTCTCTCTCTCTTTCTACATATGTATATGCATGCGGGTGTATATGTATATATATATATATACACAGGTACGTATGTGTATGTATATATAAAATATGTGTGTGGGGAGGTATGGGTCAATATAGAGTCGAGCTCGCTGTCATCTTTTATTGCTGAGGCCTCCTCACTTCTACGCTCTAAGACTTGCTTGCGTGATCTTGCGTGTCTCGCATTCGGTGAAAGTGAGATAGAAGATCCCAGTCTAAGGTTCTTTGGGTGTAGGACTGTCTGACAGCCATAGAGGCCCAGAACCTAGCCCCTCAAAACTGTGCAAGAGAAGACATGCACATCTTCGCAGAAGCGTTCAATGTCAGAGAACCCAAGTATCTCGAGACGCAAAGCAACTTAAACGAAACAGTAGCATAACGTCAAAACAACAAGAACCTGTCTCCCTCAGCTCGCTTATGGAACGCTTTAATTGAACCCAGTGTTAGAAAGCTACAGGGCAAGCCGGGTCAGAATTCCAAACAGAATTCAAGCTTCGGGCTCTGCTCTTGAGTCTTCGTGAAGGACTTGGGTCTAGGGTTTAGGGTTTAGGGGGTTTAGGGGGTTTAGGGTTTAGGGGTTTAGGGGTTTAGGGTTTAGGGGTTTAGGGTTTAGGGTTTAGGGGTTTAGGGTTTAGGGGTTTAGGGGTTTAGGGTTTAGGGGTTTAGGGTTTAGGGGTTTAGGGTTTAGGGTAACCCTAAACCCTAAGCCGCAACGGCAGGTTAGTTTAGGGTTTGGGGTCTTGGGTTGTCAGTATTGTAGGGTACTTGGACCCTTAGGGTTAAGGCTTGCAAGGAAAAGCTCTTATATCCGTCAACCGCAGCCGGCGACTCGTAAACATCCAAAAGCCAAACCCCACAGAAGCAACTGCTACGGATATTAAGAACAACAACAATAAATAGTTAAAACCGAGAACAGAAATCATGACCTTGCAACCCTGAACCGCAAAAACGGTGCGAAAAAACCTGAACCGAGTAGCCAGACTCCCAACGAACATCTCTGTACACCCCGCATGAAGCCCAGAACCATCATGTCAAGATCTGAACACGCGAACTCCTGTTAACCATAACTGCTTTGCCTTTTCGTACAGCGCTGCAGGTAAAGCCCGCAACCCCAAACCGCCACTCCTGAAACCACGGTTTAGGGGTTTAGGGTTTAGGGTCCCATGAACTCCTAATCCAAACCCCTACGGCCACAAATCCCCAAAGCCCTAAACCTCGTGAAGACCCCTGAACCCCTAAAGCCCCTGCCAAACCTGAACTCATAAGCCGCCCGAATCCCAAAGTCTTTAAGAAACCTAAGTGCGTGCTACTTGTAGGGGGGTTTTAAGAGCATCAACCCTGAAACCCCACCTCAACCCTGAACCCCGGACCTGAACTGTAAACCCGAAAGCCGAAACCCTTAACACCCCGCTCGCGCCTGTGTATTGTACGCTCTTGGCGGCGTTGGCCATGTAGGCCAAGCTGCCCGTCCGACTTAGCCTGCGTCTTGTGCGTAGCTTCGGGGTTGGAGATTCTAAGGTACGTTAGAAGATCGCTAGGCCAGATCTTTGGGCTACAAGCCCTTCATATCGGAAGCTTTTCAACTAGAAGAGGGCTCCTTGAGGGACCTAATTATGAACAAAACTTCTATGGCTTTTGAGTTTACAAGTATAGGGCTGCAAGTACCCTAAAAAAGAGTCCGTTATGCAGTTATACTAATTTGAGCAAAGCGTACAAGAGGAAATGAAGAGAAACACAAAGCCAACGTGGGCCTTGATTCGCTTCATTTTCTCTTCGTTCGATCACATGTTGGTTAATATTGGGTTGAGTTGACTTAAAAGAACATGCATACGCTTCGCTCTTTGCTTCGTTTCTCTTGCAATGAAACCAAACCACTCTCTTCATTATAGCATCTGGAGCGTGAGCGGAAGCGGCAAACGGAAAACTGATCCTTCCCTTGGAGTTGTGATGCTTCGGACATGGCCGGTCACGGTTGAAGTGTATTTTTGCCAGCTGCTAGCCTCATTGATAAAGCCCCGCAAGGCCGTGCAGCAAGAACCGCAATGCTTTTTGGTGGCCTTCAACAAGAAGACCCGTAATCACGGAACCTCACAATTCTGCTCAAAACAGCCCGCTTAATTCTCCCCCCTTGCGAGCATGGCACGTAAAACCTAGACCCAAAACATCAGCACTCCAACCCAAATCCCTGAACCCCATTGCCGCCTCTTGAACAACGTCAGGTCAGGCGCCCGGCCTGTCAGCAGCGCCCGCACACACTCCTGGACCAAAAGATTAGCCCGCCCCCCTGCCCCCACTGCCAAAAAGTCTGAAGCGAAACGGTATTAGGGGCTTAGCTTCAGGGTTAACCCGTGGCTCCGCTTCTCAGTAACCCAAAAAGGCCCCAAAGCCTCCTACTGTGCAGTATCTACCAGGCTTTACTCGACAAGTTCTCTCTACCAAGTTACCTCTAGGGTCTAACACCCACACATCTGGATATCCTTGATTCATGTTCGGCTTACTTAGCCCTAAAACAACCCCAACCCGCCGGACTGAAACGGACCTGATGCTTGCAAGTGGAAGGCGGGACACTCGGTGAACACAAATGGAGGGGAATGAACAGCTTGGAACAACACTCCTCAGGGTTCCCTATTACACTTGGAGTCCACAGCAAGTCTCAAGAATCTAGTTGACAGGTTGCAGCCTGTATTACATACAAAACCTCCAAAGAGGTCCTGAACATGCACGTCTTAAACAACATGCTTTGGGTGTATCAGCCAACCTCCCCCCCCGGAGCGCGAGACCGCTGCAGTTTCGGGTTGCTTAGGGTTGCAAGCTTTCGGGAGCAATAAACCCCAGACCCGTTGACTCTCAATCCCTACACTCCTCAAGTCCCAGGTCCCGAAGCGGCCTCAGACCATACCTGAAGACCTAACCAACTTCCGACCATCCCTATTTAAATTCTGATGCTCTGAACCTTAAATCCTACATCCCATAGACCCTAATGCCGGAATCCTTAAACCTCCTATATGCAAGACCAGGCGCCAACATCTGCAGCCGGTGCACTTCCCCTTTGGCCCGCAGCCTGTAAGGGAGGGGTTCAGGGTCTTCTTCTCAAGTTTCGTGTTCATGACTGCGACTACCAGGAAGTGTTACTATTGTCATCATGAACCTGATCAGGGATACAAGGTTCATATAGAGTTGAGGGTTCAAGGATTTGGACGACTGCTTGTAATCGGGTCAGCAGGGGCTGAGGTGCTAGCTGTCCATAAGGTACTACACTGCTACAAGGTCAAAATTGACTAGGACCTGCTGTCGTTTCAGCGAATGTCTGTCTGTCTGTCTGTCTATCTGTCTATCTGTCTATCTGTCTATCTGTCTCCCTCTCTCCCTCTCTCTCTCTCTCGGCCAAGAATACTAGAGTTCTTTTGCGGTGGCTCCCGGCATTGGGGGGGGTGCTCTGAAACTTAGCATCTTCTGTGGACCTCGAAAACTCCGGATATGGGGAGCCCTGGTGCTTGCAGTGCACAAGATGACATGTGGGTTTGAGTTTAGAGATGCAGCAGGGGAGGTGCAACACATGGGCCTATAGCTTTCGGATTGACGGCTCGAGCTCTGGAAAGCATCGCGGTGGCAGCTTTGCAGGCCCCCCAACAACCTCACCATTGGTGTTGGCCGATTCCCACTACTTTGTGGCAAACCGCAGCCAGCCCTGGGTGTGTACAAGCCTATTGACAAAGAGCCCTTCGTAGTAGAAACCTTATGCCAGGAACCTAGACCGAAACCCTATCCAGAATGGACTCATACACTTTTTTAGATCCCTTTTAGAGCCCGTTAAGGATCCCTATTCTAACTATTACGGCTCCTATAGAAGGTCTTTGGAGGCCTGTAGACTTGTGCATCGATCACCTCTTCCAGCGCGTTCGAGATGAAGCTCTTGTCTTCCTGACAAGACAGGGCCTGAACTCTTTGGGGCCCCAGGGTTCAGGGCTCGGAGGCCGTGCTTAGGGTTTCGGGGTTAAGACCTCTTGGGGTTTAGGGTTTAAGGCCTCTTGGGGGTTTACGGCTCGAAGTCAAAGGCTTGGGGTTTTGGGGTTCACAATGCACCTGGAACCCTAGACGTACTGGTAACCCTAAATCATAAACCTCAAAGCCCTCAAAGCGCCCTGGGAGGCTCGGGTTGGGGAGCTATTCCTGGCCCCTGAGGCTCCCGATCTTCGAAGGTTCTCATAAGGTCGTTGTGGATGCTTTTTTTTGGTAGGTAGTATAGGGGCCTTAAGTGCTATGGACACGAAAAGGAGCTACGAGTAGTAGCACTATGTTTTGCGAGCTCCTTACCACTTTGGGTCTTCGGGGCTCCAGGTGAAGCAGCGGCAAAGCACGTTGCCTCCAAAAAACTGCGGCAGTCGAGCTCTTGTATTTGAGGGCTTCTTGCAGGGCTAGGCTTCGTTGGCCAAATCCTTTGAAGGCGAGGACCCTTGTAGCTACGCAACAGCCCCATAGGCCCATAACCCCGTAACACTGAGCGGCAAAGCCGTGCGCCTCGTTGGTAAACTGAGCCAGGCAGGGGGCAAAGTGGAGGAAAATCCGGGAAGAGACCTGCGGACGCAAGGGGTTTAGGCTTCGTTTTTTTCAGGTGGGGGTTTTCTTTTTTGGGCTTATGGCTGAGGTTCGCAGCGCAGAACAAGACAACTCTATGCACCTTGGCTACAACGTGCCTATTGATTGTGCTTCCCGAATTCATAGGCCGAGTAAAACTGATCTCTCGTTCCTAAGCCCTAAGCAGTTCATCCCCAACACCTGAAACCTAAATCCTGAGACCTAAGCTCCACAAAGGCGCAGGCCATGTAACATAAGCAACAAGAGTCACCGCTGAAGCACTATGACGACCAAATGCTTGATGATGGTCATGGCGACGGTGAGCTGTGAATTCCAAGCCCAAGCATCCTACTGATGTTGGCGTTTATTAGGATGACGCAGCGATGTTGGTGATGATGCCGACGAGCTTGCGATGTTCGAAAAAAAGTGGTACTACGAGCAGGGTATGATCCTACCTTTGACAATGACAGAGTAACAGTGGAGTCCGGGAAAAAACGGGCCCGTGTGTACGTCCACAAACAGTAGGTTCCCTCGTCCCGTAGCACCAACAGAAGCTGAAAAGACCTTATAGACCCCGAGATTGAAACCCCAACTGCGGAATGCTGCCTTCTTCACCGCACGCAGGCCCTGAACCAGAAAGACCTGAGCAGGCTCACGTTCGGAGCCGGGATCTTGAAAGGTCCGGGCTGTGGTCTTTCGGGCTGAGTGTGAGCTCATGGTCCTGACAGGAGTTTCACTGGTTATTCGGGTTTAAGGGTTTAGAGTTTAGGGTTTAGGGTTTAGGGTTTAGGGGTTTAGGGTTTAGGGTACATAAGAGTTGGAACTTTAGGGGCTCGTCGGTGATTGATTGGAGTTCCGGGTGGGACTAAGGCTTTGAGCTCCAGCTCAGGTTGTGGTATAATGGAAGCAGGGTACTTACCCAGCCGAGCATTAGCAGCCACAAGAATCTAGTTTTCCAAACGAATCCATGTAGATAGTACTCTTACCACAGGGATGTGGCAATCAACGGCCAAAGTTGCAATCAGTACGGCTGCTGTTGCCTGGGGCTGTATTGACAGTTCATACTGACTGTAGGGGCTTTCTGACTCTGGGGCTAAAAGACATCCAAAGCACGGAGACATGAGATTTTTTGCGGCGAGGTGCAGGTTTGGCACCCAAGATAACATTCACCGTGAACTCGAACTGACACCTTGCGATTGGGCTTTGGGGTTTTGGGTTGAAAGTTCTGGAGAAAAGGGATTTTAAGGCCTTTTTGGTGGGGCATGGAGTTTAACTGAGGTGCCCACTCTCAGTTCTTTCGGGTCTCAGGAAGCCCTATAAACACTGAAATCCTCAAACTCCAAACCCGAAGCATTCGGAACCCTGAGACCCAGTAGCTTCGGGTTGGGGTTTGAGGTCTCAGCGCACGTGGCAAGGTGGCCAGCTCTGTTTCTCCTTTGCATGATCTTATCAACTGTCGGCTTAGCGATCACTGTTGAAGGTCACTGGTCTAGTGTTGCGACCCACCTGAACCTTGAAACGGTAACACATATGTGCAGAGCGTCGTTGCTGAATCCAGTGGGCCTTAATTCCTGGAAGCCCTGCTATGGTCTCAACATAACACCATTAACCTTAAACGAAATTGAAAACCGCTGCCCGCAGAGCAGGTGTTAGGTGAAGGTACTGGAGTTGTGTGAGAATGGTGGCGCTAAGTTGCTTCGGTGGCCACAAGGAACCTACAATATCGGGCCTTCACAATTAGAGCAGGGTTTCGGGGCCCACTATACTTGTCTATGCTTATACAGTAGAAGCCAGAAAGTTGGAACATGGCTTTAGGAGGATTCGTGCCAGGATCCCTTATAATTTTCCTTCAGGGCATGAGGAGAATGATGTTCCAACTTTCTGGCTTCTACTATAATAGGGAAAGCTCAGGAATCTTAGTGGACATTTTTCTCGCTTTAAATCAGGTGCCCACAAGCAATGCAAAGTGCCCAAGGCTTGCGAAATCCACCACTCGTCCCAGGCGCCAGCCACGTGACTTCCACGAGCCTCGATGTGAGGTTAAGGTAAAGGTAAATGTAATGTGGGTGGTTGTCAAAATTAGGGTCCCTTTTTGGGTCCCCTAAATATTAGGTGCCGTATTATGATAAGGACCCAAAAAGGGACCACAATTTTGACAACCACCCATGTAGATTTCAGGAGCCCGGCTCCCTCAATAAGAGTTATGATCCGGATGCCAATATTAGGACTCTTAGAGACAGGGGTTCTGTTAGTCTAGCTACGAAGAAAATCTTCGTTGATATTGGTCATCCCCTTGCCTTTCATCTCATTTAATAGGCTTCTTAGATTCGTTCCTCCTTTCGTATGGTCAAACAGTAGTTTTACGCCCTAACACAAGACCTCAATTCCTCAATCAATCCCCATCTGAACCCTATAAGCCCTGCATCGGATTAGGGTGTAAGCATACGGCCAAGATCCCTAACTCTTAACCTCACGCCCCGCAAGCCTTGTGCCTAAATCTTGCACCTGGCACTCCGTAAGCCTTGGCCCCAAGCCACGGAGCTGAAAAGCCTTAAGCCTTAAGCCACGAACCAAAGCCCAAGGACCTGCATCCGGAGTAGTTCCAACCTAAACTTAAGATTTGGACCTTGGCCTCCCTGACCCTGATCTCGACTGTCATAGATGTAGCGCCAAAATCAGAGAGAATACCTCAAGAAATCACAAGAAGGAACGGCAAGACCTACCTGAAACCTTAGATGCTAAGCTTTAACTTGTATAAGCCTTGAACTAACCTCCAGCTCACATCTCAACCTGCCTGGGAATACAGAAACCCCCAAACTTCAGAACTCTGAACCCTAAACTGCAAGCCCCAGCCCAAAGACCTAAACCTTCAAGCCTCAACCTTGCCGGAACTCGGAGTCGGACTCGCAGTTTCAGCCCAAAACTCCCTTACCCTGAACTCCAAAAGCCCACACACACCTTCATCCGTAATACTAGAACCCCTGTTATACAGGGGGCGACTTCCCTCAGCCTTCTCAGGTCTCTGAAGAATCTGCATGCTTAAGATGCCCTCCAGCTTAACCCCAACACTATCCAAATAACCTGTAGAGTTCACTCTCAAGTCCTGGGCTTTCAGAACCTTGACTTGCTTAAGCCCTCGCCTCTACTCGCCTCCAATCCTACATCTGTCCCCGACTTGAACCTCCACCCTGAATCCCTCCTAAGGAACCCTAAGAAACCCTTTTAGAAGCCCAGTAGAGCAAGCTTCAACCCCTAAGATTGAAAAGTTTACGCCCTCGAGGCTGTCAATGCCTCTATAAACCCTTACCGAAAGCCCTTCTAGAACCCCGACCAACCATTTAAAATAAAGAAATCTCTAGACCGGAGGATGCTACTATATACTTTGCTCATAGTCAAGATATCTATCGTTTTCAATGACCCCTTGATTGCACAGATTATCATATTGTAACAAGAGCAAAGAATGATTCCTAAGGCATACCCATTATTATGCCAGAACGGCCCTCAACCCTAAACCCCGAACTGAAAGCCACAAAAAAACTTAACGCATCAAAAGCCCAAAGCTTGAAACCACTACAAAGCCTAAGACTTTAGCTTTCCTCCGCTTCAGCCGGAGAGGCTGTAGTCCATGAGCCGGCCCTGCTCATGATGCTGCACCGGCGCGAGGATGAGGAAGTAGGAGCTATGGGCCACATACCTGCAGCTTTAGGGATGCGGTTCAGGGTTTAGGACATATGGCTCTATAGGGTCTAGGGTTTTCAGGGATTCTGCGGGTCCCACAAAAGGTCCGCGCAAGGGTTCTATGGTGGCTGTATGTTTAGAGATCTTTATGAGTTGTTAAGACACTAAAAGTTTGGTTATAAGCCTTTTGTGAGGGCTTACAATTTTGGATTTATCTTCACAACTTTAAGGGGCCCTGGGTTGGGACGGTTTTTAGCCCTGGACCCGAAACCGTGAAGCCCTGGAAACCCTAAACATCTGCCATATACGCCCTCAAAGTTTAGCACCCCATCCCACGACCACAAATAAACAGAAACCCAAAATGCCGACTACACCAAGCCTCAACCAGCCATCCCTAAACCCAAAACTATAAACCCTATACCCTAAACCCACAATGTTCCTTCGAGATGCGTATGCAAGCTTTCGATGGCCTCTCTTAGCTGCTCTTGCTGTTCCTGCCGGTCCTGCAGCGAAGCGAAAGCTCCCAAGCAATATAGGGGCCTTAATAAATAGAATAGGGTTCCTTTAAAAGGGTCTATAAGGGCTACTATAAGGGATCTATAAGGGTACTATAGTATAGGGGCCTTAAAAATTTAGAGTGGGGTTTTGGGCTCCTTTATGGTATAGTCTATATACTAAGGCACCAAGTACCTACATAGCATACGTTAATTTTGGGGTTCCTGTAATGGCAGTCTCAGAAAACACTGTTTAATGGATGGCCGACTGCTAGGATCCTCATCATAAGGATCCCTACACAAGGCCACATCGTGGAGAATTACTGCTATGGCTTGTCGCATGTTTTACTCAGATATTCGTCCGTCCTGTTCGGTCTCGCAGGCACAGCGCCTGAGCTCGGAGAGTCGCGAGGGTCACAGCCCATGAGGGTTAATTAGGTTTAGGCTATGCTTGTGGGATGAACTTAAACGAAGCCTAAACTTTAAACCCGCAATGGATTCAAAAATGGCTCCAAACGTACAGAGGTGGAACCAGTTCTGAATCCCGGGTTCAGCCACAGCGCCCATGAAGCACTTCAATGAAACCTCCAAGGCAGAGAACGCCCCCAACGAATCTCAGCTTGTCTGCTTGCCCTCAGGGGAACCCTTGTAGAAACCCGAAACCCTTACAGGAAAGCCCTAAACTCTAAAACCTATTTATATCGACTATAAACCCCAAACTCTAAACCCTGGACTGCAAACCCTAACTCCCGAGCCCGAGAACCCCAGAAGCCCCAAACCCTAGAAGCCCAGAGCCGTCAGCCTTAAACTCCTAAACTTTACCCTAAACCCTCAACTCCGTATCGGCTCTCTCGCTTAAGCCCGGGCCGAGCTACTGAGGGATACTCAAGAAGTCGATCCAGAGCCATCCGCGAGACAGCTTCTGACCGGAGGCTCTAGGTTGGTTTGGGGCTGTGGGGCCTAAGGTGTTCAGAGTTTTAGGGCTTTTTTCGGTTTACGGTCTAGCTTTTGGGTAGAAAGATGCTACACTGCTTGTCGAAGACGCTTTAAGAAGGAGGCTCGGATTGAGGGTTCTTAGGCTTTGGTGGCTTTGAAAGGGTGCGGTTTTGGGGCAAGAGTTGTGCAGCAGCGATAAGTATCACTCTGAGAAATCTTGGGTTGTGTGCTGTCAGATTTTCTGTTCTGAGTTAGGGTTTTGTAGTATGATGAAACAAAGACGGTATACTAGTACATATCCAGACCTCTAGACGAGAGCCGTTTGCATGCCGTTGTCTGAAGCAAAATCACATCCTGCAACTCGCACACTCCCACCTTGAAACCGGAATGGAAACCAACATCGAGACACACAGGAAGTAGAAGTACACCTCATCTCTTCTTTGAGCTCCTCCCTAGACTCCAGACTCTGAGCCGGCTCGTAACCAGGACAAAAAAATCTTTGGTTTCAAAGTACAGTTTGGGCTTGCGTAGTTTGGTGCTTGTAGGCCCATGAAACAACAACTAACTCCCTAGTACCGATGCCTGCAACTCATTGTAGGACAGCGTCTTCCTTTCGGGGAGCTGGGTGCGTTTAGGGCTTTAGGCTGCTGCTGTTTAACCAGGAGATCTTGATCACTGAACCCTACAGCAAAATCCTAAACTCTGGAGTTCCCTCAACATATTTCACCCAAGCAAGCCTGAAGGCATCCATAATTAAGACAAGGTCAGAGTTGATAAGTGATCCTAGGCCCTGGGACTTCACCCATAACTGTTGGCATATTATTCCTATGCTTTAAATCAAACGCCACAGTCCACATTGAAACCGGTCCTGGGGGACGTTCCTCACAATTCGGCTTTGTCTTCAAAGGTTTTCATGCTGGGAGTCAGGGGTTGAACACGGGTTGTGAGTTTAATTTGGAGTTTGTGGGTGGTTGCTTCAGGGCTAGGCCACCAGGTCACCAAGCACCATCTATTCTGTGGTTGCTGGAGCGATTTTCCATACTGGTGGTGTCTCTCGACCTTCGTCACTAACATAAGCATTATAGTGCCAGGGATCGAGGTGACTATATTTCATGTCCCCTGCACCGATTGTGATTTCGAGTAGTTGTTGGTCTTTATTGTACTCCTTCTGCTGCTGCTGCTGATGCTGCTGCCGACCAATACCACCACCACGACGACGACTACTACTGCGGCAATGACAAATGACGAAATCCGCTACACTCGCAAAACCTAGCCAGGCACTTGAGTTCTCCAGCCAGGCATCTGAAATCGGCGCATCAATGCCACCTATAGCACAGGAGATGATAAGCGGCTTAGGGCTCGGGTCTAGGGTTTTCTCCAGCCCTAGGCCAACCTGAACCCATGCTTCAGGGTTTCGTGCCCATGCCACATTGTCAGGGTAGATATGGTTGCGGTTTCAGAAATTTCGGCTGCAGCTGTTACGCCACTAGACATATCTACTCGAGCTTGTGCGTATGCAGCATGCAGAGGGAGGACGAGAACTGGACTCATTTGGCAACACTTCTGAACCCAAGCGAACGTACGTGGCGAACCCGTTTCGCACCGAACATTCCGAATAGCCCTCCTTCTGGAACGACCCCTTTTAGTCGCTCCTTTCCAATGCTTGGAAGACACCAAAGTAAGCCCCGACACCTCCATCGCAAAACCAATCAAACGAATTTTGGAGCCTTAAAACCAAGGACAAGGTTTTGGAGTATGTTACGGTTACGCTACAGTTTAATACAGCGTGACCTCCAGTTACCAGAATTACTGTTATCAATGTCGTCATCATCACCACCATCATCACCATCACCAGCTTCATCATCAGCAGCATCGTCGTCATCATCATCATCATCATCACCATCATCATCGTCATGATCATCAGCATCATCACCTAATCAGATGTCTCTGCTGTTAGCGTTGCTGCGCTGCTGAAATGTACTACTCATTGGGTTTGTGTGTTTTCTGATCGTCCGAGGCACCGGATCGTAGGTCAGCTGCAGGGACCGGTCTCGGAAACCGCGCAGAGCATCTTGGAGCGCGTGCAGCTGCTTCTGCCTGAAGAGGGCTTCTCAGGTTAAAATTTTTGAAATACCATGAGTCGAAGGCCTTTCGGCTTTCATTTCCAAGTTTAAGACTTCGGGCGCGAGGTTGAGGGTTGCAGTTGCTTCTGCTCTGGGACGCCGGATTTGTAAGGTTCCGGGGCGGCTACCTCTTGCTTTCGGTTTGAGGCTTGCAGACCATCTTTGAGTGCGGTCGCACTTGGGGGTCCTTTCCGATTCGGGCCTTGTTGAGCTTCTATTTTGCCTTTTGGGATCCAAGGTGACGGTGCATGAGGCATGGGTTGGGGTTCCCAACTTGTGATTTGGCTCCGGGGGTCCGGACCCAGGAGTCTAGTGTTCGACCCTAAATCCTGAACGTGAAAAAGTCGTCCCGAGCAAGAACTACAATCCAGGGTCTACATAGCCTAAAAAACCAAATCCTTACAGTAACCCTGAGACTTTACGATCTCTGGTGGCGATCTTGCAAACGGGATGTCTCAGGGTTAGCTTGCGTGCGTACTCGGTCGAGGTTGCTCGAGAATCAGAAACCTTGAACCCCAAGCAGTTTGTGTGACAGAAGCTACTACGCTAAGGACCGTTTGTATC
Source organism: Symbiodinium sp. clade A Y106 (assembly GCA_003297005.1). Classification (NCBI taxonomy): domain Eukaryota; class Dinophyceae; order Suessiales; family Symbiodiniaceae; genus Symbiodinium; species Symbiodinium sp. clade A. The sequence goes on from BGNK01002817.1 coordinate 69,827, forward strand.
GAGGAGCCGCAATGATGAAAATTCATGCACCTTGTCGAAGCCCTTAAATCTCAGTCCCTGAGCCTGAGAGATCTGTCATAAAGCCCTCATCCGTCCGAGTGACTCAGGGTCAGGATGCAGGAGGCCCGACCACTCGTGCGAGACAAAGGTCACGGAGCCCATGCCCGGACGATACCTGGACCAGAGCCCTAACCGAAAGCCGCAGACCCCAAAACCCAAAGACCCAAAACTTCTGAAGCCTTAAACCCTGATGGCTTCGGGTCTTCGGGGGAAAGCAATTAGGGAATTATGGCTCAGGAATTCAATCTATTTCTTATTGCAACCCCTTCGATTTGTCATCTGCGGTAAGCCCTGGAGGCCTTCAAACTAAGCCTAGGACACAGCTGAGCAGTTGGGGGCTGGGCGGATGTAATTTTTACACGAGAGATCTTGGAAGGGCACTCGACCAGGATGTTCTCTTTGAGAAGCTCCTGGTGCGGCCTGCAACGAGTGCTGTTTGGAAAGTGGACAGAAGGAATTGGAGGAATCCAACATGGACCCTCAATTGCGTAGATAGTCGATAGAAGCCCAGCTGCCTACATAGTGGCTGACTGGGCCATAATTGTTATACGCACATACATAGATACACACGCACATATGTACATATGCATGTATATACATACATGTGTATATACACATATGCACAATGCATGCTTACGTACGAATCTAAAGAAAGGCAGCTTACTGCACAGGCAACTGCTCTTTTCGGCAATGTCTGCATGCCTATGATAATGACCCGCGCCTTGACTGGTAATAGCTATGTGCACTCAACAACGCTCTGATATAGATTCTGCCTCATTCACTAATATGAAAAACAGGGCTTGATCAGGCTTTTCAGGTTAAGAGCTTGAAGGCTTCAGCTTACAATGTGGCTCAGAGCTTTCGGGTTTAGGGAGTTAGGGCCCTACAATAATTTGAGGCGCTGCTAAGGGGGGCTTAACTGATTTCAAGCCGACCCTGCGAATGTAATTTGAACAACTCCTACAAGGGCCGTGTTCCGAGTCTGACCGGTTACGAGGCTAATCGTTGAATGGCCAGGGAAATTCCCTCGTTGAACGGGGAACTTCCCCAAAATGGCCGATTTGGACAGCTTTGAGCCATTTTGGACCGTTTTGGTCTCTTTTGCAAACTTCCCGCCTAATGCCGATCCCAACGTTGCTCAGCGCCACGGTGTCCTGCCCTTAACGTTGGAGTTACACACAGCGTCTGATCCCAAGTTTGAAAACAAGTTGTGAAAACCAGGACTTTTCAAAATGCCCCCAAATGGGCCCAAATGGACTTGGAAGCTTGCGCCCCCGTTTGTTACGCCCCCCCCTTTGCGGCGCAAGTTTAAAGCATCTTCCTCTTTCATTAAGGAAAAAGTGGTTCCGGGATCGCGATGAAAAGAGCCTTCAGGCTTTCCTGCAATCTGCGGCCGTTGATTTAGGGTTTTGTGGGTTTCGGATTCACAAGCAAAGATTATGCAAACTTCTTTCTGGATCCTGCTAGAAAGGCCCTACTTTCAAGGGCAAAGAAGAAGCTCCGTGGACCGAAGCTGTAAATTCCCAGGGCCCCGAGAAGATCCCTGAAGAGCGCGATTTCCCGAAGCCCGAAATCCCGGCATGCCGGCAGCGCGGCCTCATTTCAGACATTAAGAGGACATCGTCAACACGGACAACGTACATTGGGAACCTTAGTGGGATTAGCGGTTTAAATCTTTGGGGTTTCGGCTAAAGGGCTTAGGCCAGGCCAAACGAGGCTTTGAGCGGGTGCACACGTTGCTCGGGAACCTGGGCCCTAAGCCTATATCTTCTAATGGCGACCTTAAGGCCTACGGTTAGGGTGGGATCCTAGAAGCTTCAGAGCCTTTGAGCTAGGCCTAGGGTGAGGTTTGGGTTGCCTGTTCAGGGTATCGGCTGCGGGTTGGTCTTCCCTACAGCTTCGCTGGCGTCTCCAAACCCTCAGTGCTTTCTGAGTCGGCTTATCTGAAGGAACCCTCGGGAACGGTTGTTGAAACTTTCCACGCTTCCACATCAACGGCAATGACCATGGACCCAGAAGCTTGTCGGCGAGAAAAGTTTCAATCCCAAGCCCCAAATCCTTGTGACCCCGGTATTTACAAGCAGACCAATACGGAACTCGAAATCCCATGTGTGACCAGCCAAGAAGCTCTCTGGGCAGTTGTATGCTTGGCTTCTTTGGCGCAGCATTCGTTGGCGGCTGGTACTGCTGGCGCCTACCATACGGGGCCCCGGAACCCAGAACTCTGCGCCCAAACCCCCAAAAGTACAGTAAACACCGAACTCAACAATGCGGTCTACAAATAGCAGCTGACAGTCCGAAGAAACAACCCCGTTCACAGCAAGATCAAATTGAAAACCTAGAGCCAAGGCCGAAAGCCCACCTTTGGCTTCAGGGAGGTGTAGGATTGACCGAAAACCCCTCAGCCCACAAGTTGTGGGAATTGGGCACCCGACCCGCACAAACAAAATGCCCTGATATGCACGGGTAGTCTGCAAGCTACCATACAGAATATTACTCCGTAGCTTCGTCTGCAAACTAACAGAATACAACTCCGCAGAGTAATTTGAACCAATTAACCGTCACAGACGCATTCTCAAATCACCCTCTTGGAACTCTAAGCAGAGCCCCTCAGCCCAACCCGGAAACTACAGGGACGCTTTGGGGATTTCAAGAAACACCGCCGGCCCTGGCAGCCGTACACAGCGTCCGCAGAACATCTCCCCGCCTTTGTGGTGCGTGGCGGTTAGACGGAGGGCTTCGGGTTTAGAAGTCAGTGTGTAGAGCTTAGGCTTTGGGGTTTAGAACTTAATAACTTAAGGTTAGGGGGTTTAGGGCCTAAGGACTATGGTGTAGCGCGGTTTAGTGTTAAAAGCTCTTGGTCTGGGGCATTCGGTGTACCTGAGTAAGCCATGCAGCTGCTGAGAAAGGAAATGGCAATGAAATGACGGTTATAGGATGGCGACTGTTTGAATATGGGCTTTGCTACCGCTTCTCTACCCCACCACTGCCATGGTACTTCGGCTAGCCATTAGCAGTATCACAGTACCACACCAATAAGACTGCCACTACCACCGCGAGGACGACGACCAGTGCTACAAAAAACAAGGCCACAACCTTTACAGAGGGTCGGGCTAGGGAGGATGCTGCTCATGTCGGGATACCGACTCAGGGTTTCGAGGCAATATCAAAGGACTCAAAGGTCTATGCGTTGAGGGCTTTCCCGGGCTATGGTTTAGAGTTTCCAAGGTGCAAGACCACAACAACATGCATGCAAGGACCAGAAACCACATTAGCCCTTAGAGACAGCCACTAGACCCGAATATAAAACGTTCTTGTCCCAAGCTCCCTGAAAGTCGACCGCCGTTCCAACTCTCGGCTCGAGGAGTGACCCTCCCACTCGGATTGCGGCTCTGAGTGTCTGTCTCGCCCTCACCCTGAACTTCATCCTCACCTTCATTCTGATCCGTCTTTTCCTTCTCACTGATACTTTCACGGGTACTCCCGCTCTTATTCCACTCTTTGTCTCTGCCCTGCTGAGGTCGCGTCCATCATTCTGATTTTTGTACGAAGCTGAGGATCCATGAGAGGTCAACAGTTCGCCGCGCGATTGGAAATGTATGTAGAGTTCAAAGCACAGGCGCCACAGGAGCTACAGGTGCTCCACCCACTTGAGACGTTGCCTGCGCAGAAAAACGAGCTAGTGGCAGTCATGCTGCGGTTGTACGGGAACGCCTCACTGATGGCGACTCGCCGGATCCCGGGGGCGCAACACAGGACGCACTGACAGGATTCGTGACCCTCATGACCGGAATGCTCCATCTAGATGGACCGGACGAAAGCACAGCCCACAGCACCGGGGCTGCGACAGCTGAGTTCGGCTGCGGCACTCGTGGTGGGCACTCTCTTCGTCAGCTGCCGGCTGAGATATCGGGAGATACTGCCGGATGGTGCCCTCGAGCAAGCGCAAGGACTCCAGTGGAGTCACTCGTTACTCAGACTCCTATATGCGTAAACCATATTAATAAGGATATCCTGGTTCTCCAAAGACACTCTTAACTCTGTGGCTCTCACACGTCAACGTAATCTGTTTTTAAAGCCCTGTACTCTATAAAATATGTAGAACCCTCGAAGCACCACAATCCTGCGAAACCACGACTCTCAGATGTTCAATGACCCGACCCCGAATCAGCCCAATCTTCCTGCATTCAAACCGACTGTTTACATTTTGACGCGGGGCTTGGGAATCAACAGAACCTGTCATTATGTATACCATAGGTTCCAAATCCAAAAACCCGAAAACCCCAGACAACCCCTAAACTCTAAACACCGCCAGCCATCGCTCCTAAACTCTAAAGCCCTTGAGCTTGAAATCCCAAAGCCCATAAGCCCTACAAGCCCCGATTTCCGAAACCCCTACAAACCCTAAACCCTAAGCCATAAACCTTCAAGTTGGTAACTTGAAGAGGAGACACCAGGCTGGGCTAAGCATGCGCCAACCGGCAAAGGAGAACGGCTGAATGCTGCAAAAGATTCTGTACTGGTCTACTGAGCTGTCTTTTGTTAGGGAGCTCTTGGTTTAGGGTGTCAAGTGCCCAACGGGCGGGTTTGAGGTTCCAACATCTCTGTATACTCTGCATGGCGCTTGGTACCGAAAAAGCCCTAATCGTGTTTTGGGGTTTAAGGCTCGGGAGAACAAGGGCCTCGGGATTTCAGGGTTTCGAGGTTTAGGGCTCTCAAAACAGATATCTCTTAACCGGGACCTGGAAAAGGATCATCGACAATGGGGTTGCATCTTTGGCGAAGCTTCTCATGTTTTGGCCCCGGTTCCTGTTGAGAATTGGAGCCGGCATCGTTCGAAGCATGATGTGGGCAAGATTGAATGTGCAGGATCAGTATTTTGGGGGTCTCTTTGGCGTTCAAGGGTGTCCAGTTGTAGATCTCAGGGTCGGGGGCATCCGGGGATGAGCTGCAGGATTTGGGGTCTTTCTTCTGGACCTGACTCGACCCGCTGGTTTGGGGCCACGGCTTCAATACAGGCGCCCTATTTTGAGCAGAACAGGGTTTGTAGCGTATTATGGCATTTACGCTGTTCCTACTTGTAGCAGCTTATGCACAGATTTCGCAGAAGACACCTATCTATACTATTTTGTAAAGTGACAAGCAAAATGCTTCCTATTCTAGCACACAGCTCCCGTAGAAACTCCAAACCTAAAACCCACGTAAACCTTAAACCGTGAGTTTCAAACCCTCAATCCCCAAATCCCCAAACCGTAGAAGCCTTAAAGTCCTATAAACCCCCGAATCAGAAGCTGCTTCTTCTTCGGAAAAGCCCCGGAAGCATGGGAGAATCAGAGACTGGTCAACCTGATCCCAAGCCACTCTGACCTTTTAGGGGTTTAGGGGTTTTAGGGTTTAGGGTTTAGGGTGCATGAAATAGAGGGGTTTAGGGCTTAGTATTTTGGGGTCAACTGTTTAAGTTGTGGCGTTGAGGGTTCAGGGTTTTGGGTTTGAAATCTTCCTTCTTCATAGTACAGTAACCCTGAAAGAAACCCTTATACAACCATTCTGGAAATATTAGACCTTAAAGAAAGGGCAGGCTTACAGTAGCCCGCATAGAATCAAGTTATAGTGAGCCTAAAACGTAACCTGTTAGAGTACCCCTATAGAAACCCCTATCGCAACCCTTTCAGTCGCCCCTTTCAGTAATCCTTTACAGAAACCCGTATAAAAACCCTGAAAGTCGCCCCTCAGAGTGAACCTTATAGAGACCCTTAATTATCATAAGCCCTACAGTCGCCCCTGTAGAAACCCCTAATGTAGGAACCTGATTAGCAAACCTTGGGCCTTTATTAGGGTTCCTTATATGAATCCTACTATTTTAAGGGTTATAGGCCTATGGGTTTCTTAATCAGGTTCCTACATTATCGTAAGCCTTTAAAGCAACCCTCGGGAAGAACGTTTTCTTCCGCATCCGTTTCTGCGTCGTCCCAATGGAGCTGCCAGACCTCCGAGCTTGGGTTCATACGGTGAATAGGGCTGAGGGTTTTCGGGTTTAGGGTTTAGGGTTGTGGGGAACCAAAGGTTGACCTTTTTCATAATAGAAGGATTATATAGGGATTATACTACCCCAAAAGGTTAAGGGTTACCTAGTCTGCTACTAGGGTGAATAGGGCTGAGGGTTTTCGGGTTCAGGGTCATGTTGGGCTTCCAGGATGTTGCTTAGACTTCAGAATCTGCGCCTGTCGGATGGTGTTTCGGGTCTTAGGAGCGGGAATAGTTAGCAATACTATATTTCTTAGGGTTCCAAAATATACTTAAAATAGAATGTACCCCAAAACCCTGTTCCAACTGTTAAGGCCTCTATATTAGGCTATCTTACAACGTTCTCCTGCTGGGTTTTCAGATCTGTATGCAATCCTGTAGCCTTCATGCCACAAAACACAGTTAAACCACGTGTTTGAGGAAATACCCGGACCTTGATTTATACTTGAGTTCCTGGTTGGGACTTGAGTTCCTGGTTGGGGTTCTGGAAAACAAGCAGCTTGGGCACCCAGCGAAGACTTAACTAGGTGCATTGCAAATTGTAGGGTTTGGGTTATGTCTGGTTGCGCGAAGAGAAGCAAGAATGCCTGAAGGCCTAAACTCTACATGCCGACCTCTCGCCCCTAACTCCACTTGCCTACTACTGCAAGGGTCAAACCGAAATTTTAACGGGTCCAAAGATGCCATTTGCACAAAGCTTCGAGCTACAAGGAGTACCCGAAACCCCTGAAGACCCGAACCATAAAGCTCTACATGACCCTAAAGCTAAGATCCCGGAGCCCAGCTGCCCTGGGAGCACCAAAGGAACCATTGTAATTAACCCGATTACAGGAACACTGAAAGACATTCTCCTGGAAACCCTCGGTGGAACTCTTGCAGGGACCCTCATAATCAAAACCAAAGGAGCTCGAAGGGAGTTGTCCAGGCGCGGCCTTTTCTCTGGCGCAGGCTGCACGACCTTTCGGGTGACTTCCCAGCTCCAAAATGGAGGGTTTGAGGCCTACCCAGTTTAGGGTGCGATAGACTGCATATTATGCATGTGTGCATCCAATATCTGAAACATGATTCCATGGACATGCTCCTTTGCTTTTTGGGGCTTTAACGCTGTGCTACTGTACATAAGGTAGTTATCATCTGTTACATAGAATGCTGCAAGAGCTATGATGCGCAAGAACTGGGAAGGCAGCCTGTCACCAGTCGTGCTCAATTTCATCCTTCTTGAAACCGTATCGGAGTAACCCCCACAAAGCCTACAGCAACAATTCCAAAGCCTAATAGTTCAGAACCTCAAAACCCCATGCCCGAAATCTTAATGCCAGAGCTCTCGCCTCTAAACCCTAGATTATTACGCATCCTCAACTCCAAAGCCGTCATTCTTGAACCTCAAGTCCATATCCCGGCACCTCAAGAACAAGGGGCTCAAGCTTACTATACAGGCCTCAACGAATACTTCAAACGCTGTCTAAAGCCCTAATCATCACGGGACACGAAAAGGTGACTCCTATAATACTAAGCCGTCAGCCCCCTAAACCCTAAACCCTAAACCCCAATCTACAACAACCATAGGCCTGAACCCCTCATTCCCAGCCTGTCCTAGTCCCCAAACTGTAACTGATGGTTAGGGCTGTACGCTAAGAGACAGGAGCAAAGGCAGCACCTTGGATGACTCACTACTAAACCCGAAACTTCCCCCAAAACCCCCAAACCCTAAGCCCTAAACCCCCCAAATCCTAAACCCCTTAAACCCCCAAACCCGAAAAGCCCATGATCCCTAACCCTAACCACGGCTCCCCGACCTGGCGCTCTGGCTCTGGACTGTCCACCTTGCTCCAAAAAGGCTTCAAGACGGCCTTATGTGTTTGTTGGGTTTTCAGTGCTCTAGATGGCTTATTGGAGGTGGCGCAGGGTCTTGATATTCTTGTGTTTTGTACAGCTTCTCTTCGAGACACAGAACCCCGAGGCATAGCAGCATGATAGAGGACCGGCTCTGCACCGGCAAGGGCCTGAGTGCAACATACAAGTTTGACCATCATGGTAGACCTGCCTATAATAGGCCTGCCAGCTTTGACAATGTTGGACCTTAGGGCGATGGAGCCTAAACTCTAAACCCCTCAGCCCTTCTAGAACACCATAAAGCCCTTACAGCACCCTGAAGAAACTCCTGAAAGCCTGAAAGCCCTCAAACCCGAATACCACAGCCAAGTCCAAGGAGCATCGTAGTCGGGAAAATGCCGCGACCCCGAGGAACTGGGCGGCACGGAGAGCATACCCATGTAATGGGTAAGGTATACTTTAGGGTTTAGGGTTTAGGGTATAGTATAGCTATACTATTGACTATACAAGATTTTATTGTTCATTAGCTGTTCCAAACCCTACATTATGATCGTCTCCCAAGACAAGGAAATGACCCCGAAGCAATCGCACGTTGCACGTGCATCGGATACCCATGCCAGGCAAGGCCAGGTTTGTCGTCTGCTTTGGGTGCGGAGCTTGCCTTCCTTAATTGTGGGTTTGGGGCTTAAGGTTTCGAATTCGACATTTGCTGCTTTGGGGCTGACCTGCGAACCTATTTGAGGTTCCGGGTGCCTGAGGCTGAGTAGCGATGCCCTGGAAGTCAGACTTTGCGTAGTAGGATGCTGACAGAAAGCCGTTACTCCCAGCCGGAGCTGTAAGAAACTGCCGTTCCATCTTCTGCTGTTCGTGTCGGGCTTTGTTGGATTCTTGGGGGTGTCTTGCAGGCCCCTACTGACCGTAAAAACGGGATCCGCAATAGAAGTATCCCTAGATAGTCTAGCTTTCTCTTGAGTGCACGGCCAGTGTCCGATTTCAGAAATAGAAAGACCCACACATATTTTGCCTCAACCTCCGGTAAAGCTGAGGGCCTTGGGGTTGGGGATCTGTCTTCCTTTAAACAAACCCCATACACGACTTAAGGTTTAGGATGGTGTAGGCTTCAGGGTTTTTCAACCCCCCCCTTCAGCCTCTGAACCCTTCTCACATGTTGATCCTAACCAATCTGCGGCCCCAAACCCTAAAACCCAAAGCTCCGGAGGCCTCAGAAGCATTTCAGGGCAGCCGCCAGCATCGTTTGGCGATGGCCTGAGCCTGTCGCGACGCGAGTCTTGGCACTTTCCTGTACCTATGGCTTTGGGATTTTTTGGGTTGAGGTTTTAGGGGACCACCCGAAGTGCTTATGGCTCATGTATGACATGTATTAGACTCCTTAAAGAGGGTAAGGTGGGTAAGGCTTGCGGCATATAACAATGTCGGAGACCAACGGATCTCAGAATTTCTAATTAACGTCTCAACACCCCTCAGCGGAGCCTGGAATCCAAAAATCCAGACGGTTACTGGTTTGCAAGAAACGTTTTTAGGGTTGATGCTTAGGACAAGGATGGACAAGGGCTGCAGGAGTAAACTCTGCCAATCGCTCGCTCGCTGCCGGCCTAAAACTCTGACGAGACATTTGGTTCTCGATCTCATTGCTACACCCTATGCTGCCTATGCTCTATAGAGCTTGCCACTGTGAAGTTCTGCATCCCAAACGCCCAAAGTCCGGTACAAAGAAGCCCCCATCCCCTAATCCAAAAACGTCAAGCGCGAAGCCCTGCCAGCCTTCAGCGTGACTAGGTTAGAGACCTCTACCCGGAACACAGCCAAAAAATATTACCACTGTTCTGAATCTCAGAATCTCCCTCAGGTCGAATCTGGATCTTGCAGCTGTTTAACTCCGCCAGTCGGCCCTTTAGCAACCGAATCCTGGACCCCATCCTCAACTCGAAGATAGGGCCCTTCGTAGCCCTTTAGCAACCGAATCCTGGACCCCATCCTCAACTCGAAGATAGGGCCCTTCGTAGTTAGGATGGGGTGTGGGAGGTACATGACAGCATAGTTTAAATAATTATACAGGGATAAGATCACCGCCTATTGTAGTAAACTCCTACACCCTTAGTCCGATCTCCCCTATGATCTGGAGAGCCCCACGCTGCGGATGTGCACGGCCGACCGTGGGCGGTGGGAATGGAGCCCACCTGTGCAGACTGCATGGTTGGGCTTTTTGCTTGTAGACGGGATATATCGAGATAGAACGGCTTGACCGGCTTGACCTGCCATGTTGCATGGTTGCGGGGCAGCCCCGTGGGTTTGGGAGGTAGAGAATTCGTGAGCATGCGCTTCTTCAACTCGGCGGCAAGGGTCAGGTTGAGTCTCTGTCTCTTGAATGTGGGATGCGCTCCAGCTTCAAGGACAAATCGGCCGCCCGCTTTGAAAGGATTCTCCGATCTTGAGGCCTTTGGGGTCGTTGGGCTAGGGTCCTAAACTAAAGCTCGGTTGGACTGCAGTCGGATTTAGTTCATCGGCAGGTCCATCATTTCCAGACTGGGCTGAGCCCCGCCTGGCGCTGTGCTTGGAAGCTTCGGGAGCTAGAGACAACGAGATAAAAGGGTTTATGGTTTAAGTTTATGGAGTTAGTAATGCAGGGGTTAAGAGATATGCGAATGTAGGGTGAAGAGATGCCTGCTAAGTAGACTTACCACGTCGAGTCGAGCTTCCGAGTAGAGGACCCTCAAGTCAAGCGATCTGCGCCGAGCCTGCTCCAGAGTGGAGAGGGAATAGAGCCTTAGTGTTATTTTGGGATATCTGGAACGCACCCTCTACATTTTGATCTACAGCACGGTGCTGTAGTTGGCCCGCGGTTTTCCTCCTAATGCTAGACCTGGCAATGAAGACCAACAGACCCATCCCCAAGCCCTCAAATCCCAAGGCCTATGCGCCCTAGATGTCAGACCGTTGTGAAACCATGGGGGCCTGGAAACATTGGAGCGGTTTTTTAGAGGTCCGAAACCATGATGGTAATTTATTGTAATGACAGGCACCTGAACAAACATTTCGACTGGGGCTTTGTGGCATATCATGGGATGGCTGTAGAGCTTCAGGGGTTTGGGTCTTTGAAGGTCCCAATATAATAGAACCCTAACACCCAACAAAAAGGGTTTAGGGTTTAGGGTTCCCCTAAAAGGATTAGACAAGGGTAGGAGGTCTTGGGCTTGCGGTCTTTGGGCAAGGTGGGCTTTCGTGATACGGTCTGGGGCGGTCTTAGACTGTAGCCGTTATAAACCCTAAACCCAATTGTCACACCAATCATCCCGAAAGCGTGAAACCCTAAACGTACTACTCCCTACAACTTGGCCCACAAAAAACCCTCGGGGTCTCTCTGCCTTCGCGAGCAACTGAAACTCTATACAAAACAATGCCCCCAGAACGATGACTGTACTGCACCGAACAAGCCAAAGATCCAAACCCAAAGCGGTACAGAACATAGTTAGACTCTTGGGGTCGAAACCCTACAGCCTGAACCACACGGATCCCAACCCCACAGCCATCTTGCACTCAACTAGAGTAGAGACCAGAAAGAGCGGCGGCATCCCTCTGTGAACCATGGGAAGTGAGCACAATGCCTACCTTGTGCGCTTTTCAACTTTGTTGCTTCTACCGTCTTGCATGCAAGCTGCAGCACTTCCCCGGAATCGTCACCAGTGCTGAGGATGTTGCCCTCATTTGACAGCTTTTGTTCACAATTCTGGGTTATGGGATTAGGGCCAGGTGTTATGAGGTTGTCTAGCTTGCTACAAAAGGTGAGTAACATGGGTCTCATTTCATCAACTGCCTGCAGTTATCCTTTCGTTTTTTCTGCTACGTGTAAGTTGCAGTGGTTTGGTGTGGCGGATGTATGTGTGCGTATACATATACGTACATGTATACATACGTTTACGTACTTTTACATCTATATATAGGTACGTATATATATATATATATGTATACACGCATATACATATTATACATTGACACATGCACATATACGCATACACATATATACACGCATATATATATATATACACACCTGTATGTTTACGTATACAAATATGCAACGTATACATAGTATACATACGCATATACACATACATATACGTATACATATACATATACATATGCATGTGCATATGCAGATGCCTGTGCATATGCAAATGCAGATACATGTACATACACGTGCACGCACACCTGGACATACACACATACACACATACATGCATGCATACATACATACACGTGTACACACGTCCATCCATCCATCCATCCATCCATGCATCCATCCATGCATCCATCCATCCATCCATGCATCCATCCATCCAAGCATCCATGCACACACACACACACACATACATGATATAGAAGAAAATACACATTCCCAGCATGTCAGTCAGAAGTCAGCAGGTGTGTAAGTGAGTAGGTATGCAGGCAAGTAAGTAGGCAAGTAAGTAAGTAATTGTATAAAGAAGGTCAGCAAGTACGTATGCAAAGTGAGGTAAGTTTTAAGTCAGTAAGTATGCGTGTATGCATGTGTGTGTGTGTGTGCGCAGTATGCTTGCAAGTATGTATGTGTGTATGCATGTATGCACTATGCATATGTGTGCGCGCCTGAAGTCAAAGAGTCAAAGACAAACATGTACGTCTACACTGTTCATCCAATATGCGAACGCTCTGATGCTGCCCTACCGAACCCTAACCTGACACGGGCCCAGCAGAAACCGAGTCAGGACGCAATCAGTGCCAAGTTATGCCAATTTGCGGCAACCGTGCCAAGCTATGCCAACTTGTGCCAGTCTTAACAGCATGAGAATCGCGCTGCTGCGGCTGAAACTCCAACTGTACCTGCCTGGACACCAAAATGAAGGCGCTGGTGCGTCTGCACCTCCGAAAGTTGCCCGGGATGGGCACATCAAAAAAATTGGACAGGCTTGGGGAGTGCGTATAGTCATGCAGGTGTTTGTAACGGTATATTTTTACTCCTAATGTATCCCCTACATTGCGGTAGTTGTGGAACTCGAGGCCTTGGGGTTAGGTCGTCTGGCTTATAGGGTGTGAAGATGGTTTCTTAGGGTGCGGATGCCTTTGCGAGTGTACGATTTGGGTCTGGGGCCCTGAACCCTACATCACCGCAACATCAGCAAAGAGCGGAGCAAGCTAGCTTGACCCTCCAACCGATAAAGGGAACTTGGCTACAAGAACATGGCTTGGTATCTATTATACGAACATCTAATTGGTTGGACTCTATTATGCGTACAATAGTACAACCCGAAGGCCAGCAACCCGAGACCCCTGAATGCCATGTGTCAAACCTTATAAGGATTTATCGGAACTAAAAGGGGCCTTCATAATGAGAATAGGTTATTGCGAATATAGTGGTGGCAGTAAGTAGGGTCCGCCGACAAGGATGGCGTTTTCCAGCTGCTACGGCCTGTAGCATATTGGCCCCAAACTCCACCAGACTCCAATCCCTAGTCATGGCATCATGCCCATCAGAACTGCCACTAGAAAGACTCTATAAATACTATAGTTCCTTTTCGAGCGGATTGATCCTCGTTTCTCACATGCTGCTCCTTGTTTCTCATATACTCTAATGCCTTTCGAGCGGTTTGCTCCGTGTTGCTCATATACCTAGTTGCTTTCGAGCGTTGGCCCCTGGGTTTCAAATACCCGAATCCCTTTCAAGCGGTTTGCTTCCTGTGTCGCAAATATTGCAATCCCTTTCGGGTGGTTTGTTCCCTGTTTCTCAAATACTCTAGTCCCTTTGGAGCCTGCTGCAGAACCAAGACTGCCGGAGAAAACAAAAGATCCCAGCTACTTTCTTTTTACATATAGGGGCGCTTAGTTCAAGGACTGACAAGGTCCTAGAGTCTAGGTTTCAAGGATGAAAGTCAAACTAGAACTCAGCATGAAGCTGCAGCGGGGTCGTGTGTTCTCCTTCCATGTCGGGGCTTGTCGTCTAATGTCTGATGTGTAACTTAAGTCCGTGACTCTGAAACCCTACCTAAGCCCAACATTCGAGTGTCCAAACCGAAAAGCTTGCAACTGAAAGCTCCGATGGTAGCTTGCTGTGCACAACCAGCAAAGTGCCAAACGGATGCAATGAACAACCACTTCTGTGATAAGAAGCCTCTCATTTAGAGGGGAAACCCTAGCTGAAATGGAGCGAGGGTGTGAGGCTAAGGACAGCCCGAGACCAAGAGCAGAACCGAAACCAGACCCACAGCCAGAAACAAAACAGCACCCGCAACCCCGAAACAAACTGCTGCATTGCCCTGCTGTGCCATGCTACAATCTGAACACCGCGGATGGCTTGGCCTTGCGTGGAAAACGATGGAGGAGGGCCTCATCTCAACTGCACAGGTGCGGGTTTGGTGGGCTGGGCTTGATGTGTGGTTTGGGGCTTAAAGGTCCCTTTCTATTGTAGCACTTAAGACTTAGGGCTTGGAGCCCCGGCAACCTTTTAAAAAACACACCTTAATTATTTCCTGCTGACGAACGGTGGCAGGCTGCTCCAGCTCCTCGCAGACACTTCCTAAGAAGGCACATGAACCTTCTACGAATCAGCCGTCCCCTTCTTCAACAGCATGTGCTATGCACCCCGGGACCGGCGGGTTTTTTCCCAAGGTGCGGCCAACCTTCTTTTTTCCGAGGTGCGGCCAAGGATTTCTTCAGGTCGGACACGCAGGATCCCGGTACAGGGTCCATCGGGTCGTAAAGAATTTGCACCGCACCACAGCAACAGCGCTTCGACACGCAGGATCCCTGTGGAGGGTTCATCGAGGGCGTAGACAATTTGCACCACACCACAACGCCAGTGCTTCGACACGCAGGATCCCTGAAGAGGTTTCATTGGCTAAGTCGAAAATTTGCACCGCACCATAGTGCCGGCTCTTCGACACGCAGGATCGCTACCTCGCGGCCTTGACCTCGGCCTCGCCTCGCAACGTCGCAACCTCGCGGCCTCGTGTCTTGACCTCGCGGCCTCACGGCCTAACTTCGCCTTCACCTCGCGGCCACACCTCGCAGCCTCGCGGTCTCACCTCCTCGCGACCTCGCGGCCTCCCTCGTATCCCCCGCCTTCCTTCTCGCACGCGCCCTCACCTAGCGGCCTCGCGCCCTCACCTCGCGACCTCGCGCGGCGCGTCACCTCGCGCCCCCACCGAGACCTCTCGGCTTGACCTTTCTGCCCTGGCTCATGGTCAGGTCCGTTCTGCCAAATGCTGCAGGAATATTGACGGTAATAATGTACCAGAAGCACTGACCATGACCAAACCAACTTACAAAGAAAAGAATAACGACAAACAGCCAAGCCCCGAAACCGTTGTCCCTCCAAAGAATTCTATCCCGGAGCGTCGGATCCTTCAAAACTTCAATAGTCTTTTCTTTGGGGGGTTGAGAACAATAAAGGTGTATAGTGATAATAAAGATGATCATACTACTTTTTCTCATTCTTCCGACCCACAGGAAAGTCCGCAACCTTCCTAAACCCCTGAACCCTATATCTCCTCACAGCTCGGTCGCCCACCTGATCCGCCGAATCGCCCACCATTCGAACATCCCCTCCGGCCGTCAGAGCTTCCCAGCAGAACTCAGGGGTCTATGCTTGGTTTCTATCAAAAAAGGTGCCTTTAACAGGGTCTGTACGGGTTTCTACGGATGCCGGGGAATCAGAATAAGGTTTCGGGGTCCAGTACGGTGCAAGTTGAAAGGGAAACCTGCGGAATAAGATTGGGAACTATTCAGGTTTCGGTAGTCTGGGGTTTGGGGTTTTGGCGTGTTCAGATCGGGCAGTGGCTTTTATAGGGCGGTTGCTTCATAGAGCTTTGCCAAGGCCAAGGGCTTCGGGATTGGGGGGAAGGGTTTAAAGGCTTAGGGTTTGGTACTTACTGTAGGGTCTGTGCGTGCGGGGCTTGCCGCGAACCGTGCATCCTTTACCTTATAAGCCTGACGCTGTGAAGACAACTTTCTTGTAGCCACATTGGAGGGTTCACGGGTGGTTATACTTATAAGGTTATAAGTCGCTGGCTCATATGCCAGGTGTTGGTTGCTAGCATATTATTACATGATATTACACTCTGTTCTCTTCTATTTTACTCTACTGTGTTATAGTAAAGTATTTTACGATTTTGTGGATTAACTACTAACTAGTATCCCAAGGCCATTCACCTAGATTCCAAAGGAGTCTTGGACTTGGGGACCCAACGCCCCGGTTTGTCCTGACCTGGGGCTGTATATAGTTCACGCTTCCAGCACGGGTTCAGGTAGAGTGGAAGATGCAACGTACAAGGCGTTTAGGGGGTCGGACTTTGATCTTGCAATTCCCTTCAACTCGACAGAAAGACCTTTAAAACCATCAGCACCCTCAAACCTTTACAACGCCCTATAGAAATCTGTTTCCAAAGCCTGACAAAGGCCTGGAAGAACTGAACTCCAGGCACCCGGCAGGCACGCAGCCAGGAATCCTTCCGATGCCCACTCAGGAGGAGCCATTCGCCCACCCACCTACTGGTGGTGGTAAGTGACAGTCAGGTTACTTTGGGTGAAAGCTTTAGGAGGGTGTTGGGTTTGGGGTGTTTAGCTCCGGTTGTGGCGTTAAGTAGGTTTCTATAGTCCTAAGGCCTTTGTAGGGCCCTTGTAGGGGTTAAGCATTTTGGGCTTTGGGTGTTTAGGGTTGCGGGGTCATTGTTTACAGCATTTCCGTTGGACTGTACAAGCACCTGTACCAAGGAGTTATAGGGTTCTGGGAGGGGTTTACGTCTTGGTGCATAGGGTTCAGGGTTTGGGGCCCTTGAGCATCACTAAGGGTGTGGATCCCTGGTTAGGCCCTGATTCATAGCATCCCATCCAGTGACAGGACAACTCCCAAACTCGACGGCAACAGTAAGGCTTCAAACCTGAGCCCGCCGCCCCAAAGCGGCGGAAACCTCAGAAACCTAATGGAGCCGAAGAGGTACCCGAATCTGTCATCCAATAGCCTCAGACCGGCACAAAACACAAACACACACACAAACACACACAAACACACACACACACACAAACACACACACAAACACACACACAAACACACACACACACACAAACACACACACAAACACACACACAAACACACACACACAAACACACACAAACACACACACACAAACACACACAAACACACACAAACACACACAAACACACACACAAACACACACACAAACACACACACAAACACACACAAACACACACAAACACACACAAACACACACAAACACACACAAACACACACAAACACACACAAACACACACAAACACACACAAACACACACAAACACACACAAACACACACAAACACACACAAACACACACAAACACACACAAACACAAACAAACACAAACAAACACAAACAAACACAAACAAACACAAACAAACACAAACAAACACAAACAAACACAAACAAACACAAACAAACACAAACAAACACAAACAAACACA
>BGNK01002818.1:6120-74916 GCA_003297005.1 Symbiodinium sp. clade A Y106
CGGACTTGGGACCGGGACTGCTCAGGCGCTGACAAATGCCATGGCAAGTAAGGAAAAGGCTGCTGTACTAGCCTGACCTTACCTGAGCCGAGAGGCTAACAACAACAACAACAGCAACAACAACAGCAACAACAGCAACAACAACAACACTAACACTACCGCTACTACGACGACGACGACGATCACTACCACTACCACTACCCCGGCCACTACCACTACCCCTACCCGTACCCCCATCAGTACCACTACACTACCGCTACCAGCACCACAACTAGCATTACCACTCGACGACGACGACGACGATTACCACTACTACAAACTGTAGGCTTGAACCCTATGGCGGACTTAAGGACGGTTCGGGGTGTTTGGGGCGTTGTGGTTCTGCGGACAGAGCTTCAGGGCTTAGGGCTCGGGGTTAAGATGTAGGATGTAGGGGCCAAAGATTCAAGAGTTCTTGGCTCGGGGCAGACCTCACGGTGCAACCGACACGCTCAGGCCCCTCGCCCTAAAACTCAATAAGTCTGAACGTCAAACCCAAAACCGAAAGACCTGAAACTGAATTCTTGCACGCTGAAAACTCCGAGACATCAACCTAAACTCAGAACTCTAAGTTCTAACCATATACTTGCATGACATGTGTGATGTGGGCAGGTATATCCCCATTACAGTAACTTGAAGTAAGTTCCTTAACAAGACTTGGGCTGTTGCAGCTTCTTGAGGAAACTTGATGTAAGTTGAGCTACAAGAATAGAAAAGCTCATTCTGTACCACATATCCAAATTAAATGTAGTTCCTCAACAAGGACCCAGTCCGCGCTAAACTTTGTATCCAAACATCCAAACCCATACCCGAGGCCCGCGACCCCGCGAACCCTAAGCCCAAAACCCGACCGCGAAAAAGCAAAAACGAAAGTAAGATGCCTTTAAGGTTCCCTGAAAGGAACCCTACACCCTATATGGGAGTTTCCGAGAATTAGGGGTACCTTACTTTGGGGTCCTCAAAATAAGGATCCTACTTTTTAGGGTACTATATTAGGGTCCCCTATTTTCGGAAACTCCCATATAGATCCCTTAGAGAATCCGCTTTGAGGTACCCTGGGTGCCCCGGCAACTTGTCGCCATAGGTGCCCTGCTTGAAGTGTGGGCCCGGAATGAAAAAGCCGTGCCCTTCCACGGCATTCGCAAGAGACACACAGGAGAGAGCCGAAGGCCCTCTGAGTTCAGCAGTTAAGGTTTAGGGTTTAGGGCTTAAGGTTTAGGGTTTAGGGTTTAGGGTTTGGGGTCTGAGGGTTCTTCGAGCTCAGGGTTTAGGGTTCGGGGATGTTCGGAGTTCGTCGGGTTTTGGATTTAAGGTCCTCGGTTCAAAGAAAGCGAATAAACCTGTGTAAACGGCAACACAAATCTTGTAACCCGCCGTAACACACTTGCAAAGGACCCAATCTTTGCAAAGCCCCAACACCCTGCTGAAACCCCATCAAGCCCCAAGACAGCCAGGGAATTCAAATTCAGTTGGCCTGTCTGCCGAAGAGGCCGATCTCGTCCTAACCTCGGGGACGTAGCAGAGGGTCGAGGGGCTTCGAGACTTCATAAAGGCCTATGAGGATTGATAGGCGTGTTCGAAGCTCTTCGAAGCGCTTTGCCATGGGTTCGACGCAATCAAGATAATCGCAAGGAGAGAATGATCCCCAGCTTCATGTTCGCTTTGCAGGTGAAAATGCTGTCAACCCTCCCTAAACCGCAATCCCCTGCAGCCCTAAACCTTACAAGGCCTTTACTGCAATGAAAACCCTGAACACTTCTCTCCGACAGTGGCCCAAACACTGCAGGCAGTCCCTCATACTGGGCACCCGACTTCGCCCTGGCAAAGCGAGGAGTGTTCAAGAGTTGGGGCTAGGGTTTAAACTTGGGGCTTCAGGGCTGAGGGCCCTAACTCAGCTATGGATCAAGGCGCATGAAACAGCTCGCATAAGCATGGTGCTGTCTTGTTATTCTGGTGTGGAGTAGTGCGTGAACGGCCGGAAACGATCGTGTCTAGCAGTTGTCATAACGGCGCTGCCGGCTTTGAATTTGGGCACTGGCTAAGGTGTCGGCGGGAAGGGACCAAGTAACTCGAGAGGGTGGTGGGGTACGATCCTGCGTCGAGGACCGAAACTTCACAGGTTTCGGGTTTAGGGTTGAAGGGGAAAGGCCGAGCCAAATCGCGAAATCCAGCTCAGGGCTCCGTCTCAGGATCTCCCCAAAGACCAGGAAGAAAGGATGACAGTGGTTTGTGAGTAGCTGTGGGAATTATAGTATGCGCCTTGCTGTGGATAGCAAGCTATCTTTTGTCCCTCAGCAATATGGCAACATGGTGTACAGGGGCTTCCGTGCGGGTACCCTATACCCTAAACCCCAAACCCATATGTAGAACCCTTCCACTGAACCTCTACAAAACCTTTGCAGAACCCTCATACACTAGGCTCTTAACCCCTGCTACACACTCGACTCGTACGACTGAAACAACTCCCGATCCAACATAATGAATCAATCGTAGCATGGTTCCCCTACAATTCCCGGAGCTCTTGAACCAAGTACCTCAAAGCCAGACTTTCCGCGGCCTATGCTGCAGGAAGCGCGACCGCGACTTGAGGGTGATGCAGCCGTAGTCATAGAAGTGTAACGGTGAGGGTCTTGGATCCAGGCTTTGAGGCTCACGGTCATGGGCTTAAGGTTTAGGTCTGCGAAACCCCTAAGTCCTGGCGGGTCCACAAGGAACCCGCGGAAAAGTATGGCCCCACCAGCAAACATGAGGTGCAGCCCTTAGGTCGCAGCCTTTAGTGTTGAAAAATGACGAGAACATCCAGCAATCTGTCAAGAAGGTTTAGCCTTCTCGGGCTGGAACAGACCATGTAGACCATGGACGTCATCACGGTTGGGCCATGGATGCATTCTTCTCAGAACAGATTAGGCCATGGATGCCATCATGGTTGGGCAGTGGGTGCTCTCTTCTCAGAACGGCTTAGGCCATGAACGTCATCACGGTTGGGGCATGACACCATGGACATCATCATGGTTGGGCCATGGATGCTCTCTTCTCAGAAGGGAGTAGACCATGGACGTCATCATGGTTGGGCCACGGATACTCTCCGCCGAGAACGGATCAGACCATGCACGTCATCATGCTTGGGACATGGAAACTTTCTTCTAAGAACAGAATAGACCATGGACGTCATCACGCTTGGGCCATGTATGCTCTCTTCCCAGAACGGATTAGACCATGGATCTCATCATTGTTGGGCCATGGATGTTCTGTTCTAACTATGGTGATTCAACGAATTATTTAAACCCAGGGCTTGTTCAAAACTTTGTGGGTCTCTCACGTCCCCGCCTAGCCCTAAATCAAGGAATCCTCGGTCAACTAGAGCTGGGCTCCTTGTAGCAATCTCAGGAAAATCCGTTGACACACAGATTTTTGGAGTTACCGGTAGGTCTTGAGGTGATGTTTCGTTGGTAAGGATTTTCCCGTTGGGAGCGCACTAGCCCACTGTAAGCAGTGGATTCAGGAACTCTCTGCAGTTTTCCGGAACGGTATGTCTTAAGTCAGGGTGGGAAAGTGCTAGTATTCGGTATTGTGGTCTGAGACTCAGGGCCTTCAGCTTTAGGGTCTTGGCCTTCGTTCCTTGACTGTCAGAGTAGCGTTTTGTCCCGCTTTGCGGTTTTGATGTGTAAATAAAGCGCTGGACCCTAAGCTAGCTGTGCCTGCCACCCGAACTACTCCCAGAGCTTGTTCTAAATCTTTCGAGGACCTCGTATACGTCGTGGAGAAACCTAACCAGTTGCAGATTTAGAGGACAACCAAAAGAGAGACAAGCACAGGTCTCACTCTATAAATCCCAATTGAAGTTAGGGCTTAGGGTGTAGGGCCAAGGATCCCAGCTGCAGTTCGAGCCAGAACTAGTTTTGCTTGAAGATAACAAGCTGAACCAGAAAAGCCCTAAAGCCATCCTGAGGACAGTTAATGGAATAAAAACTCCTGCACAGCCCCTCTAGTCCAGGCCAGATACGGGCGCAGCCGCCGCGGATCCTTCTCAGTACCTATTAGATTGGGTTTTTGCAGAGGTTTGAGGTTTAGGGTACGAAGTTAGCGTTTGTGCGCTTACGTAGGTGTTCGCCAGCGTGAATTATGGTGTGTACCTTATTCTGGGTAATGCAGGACTTTGACAATCTAGAAAGACAAGTAGAAGCACCTGAAACCCTAGCATAAGCACCTCACGAAATAGCACATTCTTCTGTACACTCTGGCCATATATTCCCAGCAACTCGACGTCAAGTAATTACTGTAGACAAGCCTTGCACCCCTCACCTTACTGCAGTTCGACCACACCCCTTCTAGTCATGTAAGCAACAAGCCCTTAATCCCAGAATAGACTGCCTGTAACTAGCCGTCAAAAACGGCACTGCCCCGGTCAAGACCCTAAGCCCAAAACCATCCCAACGCAATTTCTGCGAGCCCTGAAATCCGACGACCCAAGCCTTACACCCAAGCCTCCTACACCCCTAAAGTCCATTACCTCCACAATTTCATATTCCTAACCCCTCAACCCTAAAGCAAACGCTGCCAAAAAAAAAAACAGCCCGGCGCGTGCCGTTCTCATGCGTAAGTGTGGCCGTCAGGAGGGCAGGTTCAGAGCTCGAATGCCCCATTCGCCCTCCTGCGGAAAAGAGTGTACGGAGTTTCTCCGGGCTTTATTGGGTTGTTCATCGGGTCTTTGCTATCTGGAAGGCTATAAGGCTCCCGATCCTGGGTGCTGAGTTGACGGTTTAAGGGTTTCGGGTTTCGAGTTCGACGGGTTCGCGGATCTTCGGGGCGGCGGATCTAAGGGTTCAAGGTTAAGAGCTTGGGGTATCGGAGAAAAGAACGCAATCTAAAGCTCGGAAGAATGAGTAATAGTATCCTCTCATAATCCCTGAATACTTTATTAAAAGCACCAAAACTCGAGTATGACCCCGACACCAGTGAATCCTTATCGAGCCCTGTCCAAATCCCTGGAACGCGAGAGAAAGGAACCCTTGAAGGAAGCCTCTTCAAATTATTAGGCTCCAAAGAGCCCGAGTAGATCAGGAAAGGACAGTTCTGTGCACCTTTTTGAACTTAAGCTTGTGGATTTAGGGCTCAGGGTTTAGAGTTTTGGGATGGGTTCAGAGTACAGGGTTGTTTTGTGAGTATTTCCACCTGCAGCGCCAGTTGAAGCTTGTAGGCAGGTGGACACGTGATTTAGGGTGTTTGGCTTTAAGTATTTTTTCGACCAAGAACCCCAAGCCCCACAACACCATTGACCCCAATCCCAATACTTATGCCGACCTCCGTATAAGACTGAAAACTGCTCGAAATCGAAAAATGTTTCGCAGGGCTGGCTGCTGGGTATCGAGGGGCGCAGGACCGTGGAGGTACTGTCTGTCCACAGGATGAAGCCTGCAGACCTGCGTAAACCACAAGTTCTGCGACTCGTACTGCTGCTGCTCCTCCTCCTGCTGCTACTGCTACTGCTCCTGCCGCCACCGCCGCGGCCGCTGCCCGCGGCAGCTCCTGCTCCTGCTCCTGCTACTGCTGCTACTACTACTACTTCTTCTTCTACTACTACTACTACTTCTGCTACTACTACTACTACTACTTCTGCTGCTACTACTACGACTACTACTACTACTTCTGCTACTAGTGCTACTACTACTACTACTACTACTACTACCACTACTACTACTACTACTACTACTACTACTACTCCTGCTGCTACTACTACTACTACTACCACTACTACTACTACTACTACTACTACTACTACTACTAGGACTAGGACTAGGACTAGGACTAGGACACGACGACTGCTACTGCAAACACTATGTACAACTGCAAAGACCACCAGAACAACCGCAATGTAAAGGAACAGCGGGATGAAGCGACGGGACATGGCGGTGGCGAAAACAAAGAAGCTGCCCTACATTCAACAGCTGCGGGCTGAATATGTGGGCCACAAGATGTAGAATGGGGTTCTGTGCTCTTTATAATTTATAATAGTATAAACTCTATAGTATATAGATTCATATGTGGAAAGAACCTGACCAGACCCGATCCGAACCCCCGAAATCTCCAAACTTAAACCCATCCCATGAAGCGGCTGCGCTCAAGGCCTGCGCTGCCGTGGCTGCCCAGGCTCTGTGACAAGTGCGGGGATGGGTCCATGGGAAGATTTGCTTGGAGCCTTCGACGATGCATAAATCTCTCCCTGGTACAAGGATCATCAAACCGGGAAAGAGGCCCCCGAAGAAGGGGTGCTTATTCATCAAGGGTCCACATTAGGGTGCTTCGAGCTGGCCAGCACTGGAGTTGTTTTCAGGAGCTTAGCGGAAGGCCAATAAGGACAGACTTGTATTCACAACATACCCCTATTCTGCCAACGCGAAACAAGAACCCAACATAGCGATTAGAACACAAAAAGAGATTTCTACTGCAAGAATCGTCAATCATAGG
Organism: Symbiodinium sp. clade A Y106; assembly: GCA_003297005.1. Taxonomy (NCBI): domain Eukaryota; class Dinophyceae; order Suessiales; family Symbiodiniaceae; genus Symbiodinium; species Symbiodinium sp. clade A. The sequence goes on from BGNK01002818.1 coordinate 12,625, forward strand.
CTGTGTTCTTGTTCCGTTCCCATTTGTGTGCCTCTTTCCGTTCTCTTCTTGCTTGGGCTTGGAAATGTAAGTGTGGGGATTTAGGGCGTACGTGACGGCTTGGCATTAAGAACTCGGACGGGAGTTTCGGCGTAGAGTTTGGGGTTGGTGTTCACTTGTTAGGACGTTTGGGACTTGGGAGTTGTGGATCACCCCTGCTACGACTACTACTACTGCTACTACTCCTGCTGCTGCTACTACTACTACTACTACTACTGCTAGTGCTACTACCCCTACGACTCTACAGACTCACATTGATGCGAGTACTGGTGCCAATACTGTTGCTGTGAAGGGCAACGGTAACCTTGCTACGCACAGTACCCTGACAGGGCCGCTGGTTTCTCCTTCCTCAGCAGCGCCAAAACCTTCCTGTGCCAGTGTGGAGTCTCACGGGACGGTCATGAAGCCGGGATCGACGGCATTCAAGAAATGTTAGCAACAGTTGGTGGCACCCAAACCCTAAAACCGAAACCCTCAGCCCCGCCCTCTCAAGCGAAACTCTAAACTTCTGACCCTCAACTAAAACCAAAAAGCGTAAACCGCCAACCCTGAAACCCGAAAGTCCTAAACCTGTTTGGGTTCGGAAATTATTTGTGCAAGTAATGCAAGTACCGTTTAGGGTTTAGGAACTAGGCTCTAGACGCTCGCGCTAAACTCCAAGGCGTAGGCCCTAAACCCCAAACCCAATCTTGAGGGCATACGCTCTGAACAACAAAGCTCAGGGCGCAGGTTTCAACGTTTAGGGCTTAGGGTGGTTCTCTAAAGCCTAAAGCTGAACAGCCGGCCCCGAGTTCGATCCCAGAAAACGAACCCATGCTTGTATCAGGAATAACTGGGATTAATGCTCAGGGGTGTGGCTCTCTATCGGTCTCGTAAGGAACTACTTTAACAAAATGGGAAAACTATGATGATTCAAGCTGTGTTCCTCAACTAATCGGGTATAGGAGCCGTCTGTGCTTCGTGACGGAAGTCCGTGCAACCGATAATGTAAACCCCTGCACATAATCTTTCCCGGGTAATAGCAATAATAATGAGAATCCCCCCCCCGTCTTGAACTGCCCTCATATTCGTCTCTCTACTTAATTCCTTATCAGGGGTCTACAGGACTCGCAACTCAGCTGGAGACGGCCATGAGCTACAAGGAAACTTAGCTCAACCTCGTGGCTTGACGGTATGCTCATTCGGTTACATCTGAGAGGCTGCATGGGAATCCGACATGACTGACCTCTTTGATTTATGCTTTTCACGGCCTCACTTCCCCGTCAAGTTGCAATTCCAGTGCCAGTAATACGCAAGCGTACGCTGGCACACCTAGGAGAGTACCGATCATGCCTCGTGCCAAGAAGTCGCATCCAGATAGGCGCCAGCACCACCGACATCATCGCTGGAGACTTCCGAGTCCCGCCCTTGCTACGGCTTAGGGAAAGCTGAAAACTTAAAAAATAAATCCATATGAATTGAAGCATATCAAGGATCTCCCTGGGACTCTCTGCGAAATGTCAGCCAAACAGACAGGAATGCCTGCGCTGGAGCAGCTTCCTATACGCTCTGGCGCGAAATCGAACTATGACACCTGCTTCCGAAGAAGAACCCTCAATCGCAGAAAGTGAATCCTGAGACAGCACGGGGGAACTTCGAGACGAGATCAAAGTCCAACTTTCACCCGCAAACTCTGGACCCCAGGAGAATACTAATTTCTGAACAGTACAAGCCGAAACCTCTCACTTAGATCTTTGTATCGTCCGCACTGGAAACTGCTCCTACGCACCCAAGGCGCGCGTTGGTCACAGGCAGAATCATGAGTAGAAGGAGTCATAGTTGTAGCGGAGCTGGTGGTGCTGGTCGTCGTCGCTGCAGTGATCGCAATTGTGGAGGATATGGTCGTGGTGTCTGCAGAACTAGTAGCAGAAGCGGCAATAGCAGCAGTGCTACTGTAGTACTAGTAGTGGTCGCCGTTCTTCGTCATACTAGCAGTCGTCGTAGTAGTCGTAGTAGTCATAGTGGTCTCGCATTCATCGCTGTAGTCGCTTCAGTCGTGGTAGTCGTATTCATCGTTGTAGTCGCTGCAGGGTCGTGGTCGTGGTAGTCGTCCGAGTCGGGCAGTCGTAGTAGTCGTTGTAGACGTAGAAGTCGTAGAAGCCGTAGAAGTCGTAGAAGTCGTAGAAGTCGCAGTAGTCGTAGTAGTCGGAGTAGTCGGAGTAGTCGTAGTAGTCGTAGCAGTAGCAGCAGCAGCAGCCGCAGCAGAGTAGCAGCAGCTTTGAGCTTTGAGCGCACCAGATCCATCCGGCAAGCGACGGAACTATGAGCAGGCGTGTTGCCCGGCGTCTCGAGGACGGGCAACTTTAAGCTGCCTCTCACCTCACTACAGCCGTCACCGTCCCAAAGGACCTAAAGCATGACGACCGGAAGTGCAAGAGGAAATTTTTCCCCAAGCAAAAGTGTGCGAAAAGAGTGCATGTCAAGCCGACTCCCCATCAGCTTTGCTGGTATACAAGTACATAGCAGCCAGAGTCATGCCATGGCGGTATTTCGAGTAGCGATCGCGCCACTCTGTTGTCATCACAGCACCACATCGATGGCCAGTCGAAGAGGAGAGCCTGATAGTGTCCGGACTTGGGATGCTCACCGTGGTGACTGATAGTGGCCACCCTGTGATAAGATTGAGGCCTCACGTGTAGACCAGCATCTCGGAATACCGGTATCCGAATAACCTCACCCGCCATCACAGAGGTGTGAACTTTGCTAACACGTCCGCCCTCCGCACTGAAGCGACCAAGCTGTATCACAAGGATTAAGGGTGCAACTGTAAAAGCGTGAATCTCAGCTTGAGCATGCCATTGATCAACCAACGACTGTACCCTCAGCGAGGCAAGGCCAGGCGGGAGATGTGGTAGATGAAGCAAAAGAGGCTGAGAACTCTGCCCCGCGTCGTTGGGCTGCCCCACCGAAGGAAGGCCCGTGCGAGCTTCCCATTCCCCTTGAACAAGCAACACGTTGTGTCGAGTGAACATGTAGGCAGCAAACTCCACGACGTCATGCTGCCTGTTGATGTCTCTCCAGCCCCGCACCAGTGGTAGCCACATCAGATCCTTAGCAAGGAATCGCCGTCCACATCCTGTGTGTCCGCATAGATGCCGCAAGAATTGAGTACACCGCCCCATTTGTGGAAGCCTGGCTTCCTCATCGATTTCAATGGTCCAAAGCATGACCTGCAGCCAGCTGTTCATGTAGCAATGATTTGACACATTGCCCAACACGATTGTAGTAGCCCGCCTCATCTGCGCCACACGAGCTCCTTGATCTTCTCGGCCAGAGGTCTGCTTGCTGCCCTGAGCCCCTGCTCGACAGGTCGAGGTAGAAGGTCGCCTGAGAATCCATGGTTTCCGTGAGCTTGCGAGTGCAATGGAAACGTGTCACCACCGGCCCCTTCAGCGAGGCATACAGCTGCTCCACGAGCTGCCTCATCTCCTCGTTGGGCAGCGGTTTGCGTTCCTTGTCCTCCTGGAGGCAACGAAGGGTGGGGTTCCACTGCTGGTATTTCCAGTGGTGGTTGGCATCCAACCACCCCATCGATTGCACCTCTTTGAGCTTCTCCTTGTCGGCCCATGCCTGTTCCATCCGAGATGCGAGCTCCCTGAACAAGGCCAGTGCAAGCACCGTGCGCGGAGGTTGAAACTGTTCGCCCCACGTTGGAGTCTCCGCCTGCTTCTTCCGGTAAAGGGTAGCCGTGCAGTAAAGAAGATTGAGCACTGAGTCGGTCCCCGCCCTCATGAACAGGATTAGCGAGTGGTCCTGCTTTAGCACCTGTAGCTCCTCCTCCTGCTTTAACACAAGTTTTGCTAAAGAAGTCACTCATCCGTCGGCTGGCGGCTGCTGCTGGGATCCCGACGTGGGCTTTGTCCTTTGAGGTTGCTCCGTCGGTCGCCGGCATTTGTGGCTCGACTCCTGCTTGACCTCTCCGAAGAACTCGCTCAGGGCATCGTTCTCCGCGAACATCCTGCGCAACGAGCACCATGACAGCGCATTGCCACGCCACTGTGCACTTGATCAAATGGCCCCTCCAGTCCTTGCACTTTGCTTGACAATAGAGGCACGTGGAGCTGGCTGTCGCAGTTTTCACAACTAGGGTCTTGACGCGGCCACCGAGTTGCTGAAGTAGGTCAGCGTGTGTGTACTGGTAATGTCTCTTGAGAGTACGGTGAGAACTACACCATTGACCACATAGGGCACATGTTTGTAACAGTTGTGGTAGAACATGTTTCAATGGAATGAATGCGTTGATACCAACGCTGGAAGCTCGAGAGACTTCTAACATCTGACAAATGTGCTGCGTGGTGGCCGTAGTCGACAAGTTTGCCATGTGCATGAAACCCTCACTCTTCTTTGGTTGCTGCGACGTAATGGCCGTGCAACTATTGCCATTGATGTGCAGCGCGAGGGATTGCCACTTGGAAAATTTCTTACCGCACCCTTTGCACACTGGTAGTCCTCCCTGCGAGTGAACAGCCTTGTTGAAGATCGGTTGGGGATGCTCGTGTACATCATGTGCTCTTCTAGCATGCGTCTTCAGGGCTGCCGAGCTAACAAAGGAGACTTCGCAGATGGGACATTCCCATATATCCACGCCCTCAGCAGAAGCCGCAGCTTCTTGAAAGAGACGCAGCCTGGCATTCACACGCTCGCTCCATGGTGTGTTCCACATCCAATCCAGGTGTAATTCCGCCGCCTTGCATTCGCGGTCATGGGCAGCCCATAGTAGTTCTGCCACGGTTTGAATGTTGTACTTGTGCATGATATACTCATGAGTATCGCCAGTCAGGTGTGCCTGATTGGACACGATTGCCCGGACGTGTCTCATCATAGTTCTCTGGGCCTCAAGGGTGTGATCNGAATGTTGTACTTGTGCATGATATACTCATGAGTATCGCCAGTCAGGTGTGCCTGATTGGACACGATTGCCCGGACGTGTCTCATCATAGTTCTCTGGGCCTCAAGGGTGTGATCCCCCGTCAAGCCACAACAGTGCAGGCCATAAGTAAGAGTGCTGAGCACACAGCTGCGCCATATTTGCAGCTTGTAGCCTATGCCAATTTTCCTCGAGTGCAAGATGGCTGCTAAGGCCCATCGTCGATTGTTTGGGCGCAATGACTGCAGCTCGAACGACCCATACGACACAATAAGTCCGAGGTATTCCGCCTGTCGCACAAGTGGGAGCCATGTCGTTGGGTCCCCGGGGGACAGCAGAAGCCGTCGTTCCTGTGCGTTTTTGCGAATGAAGTGTTGATGTACTTTAGAGGACAGAGTACCAGCAACTTTCAAGATAGCCTTCGTCTTCTCGTAGTTGATCTTAAGGAGGTGGCTCATCCTGAACACCTGGAAGACTATTTTGACTTCATCCATGCAACGCTCGAACTTTGCGTATGAGTGGAAGACCCATCGCAGGTGTGAGTCGTCGGCGTAGAGCGTCATGTGCTTCTGCGGCCAGTCTTTCCCGAGTTTGTGTTCCAAAGTGGTACACAGCAGCGAGGTAAATGCCGCCCAGAGTAAGGGCGAGGCGATACATCCTTGACGAAGCCCCCATCGTGGCTCAATAGTGCCAGACCTTCCGCGGTGATTAAAGACATACCGAACCTGAACCAGCCACACTAGCAGCAAGTCTTGTACACCAAGGGGGACACCGGCCAGATCCATGGCGTCCTTGACGTGTTCCCATCTGGCGAGGTCAAAAGCCGCACTGAGATCCATGCTGATTTGCAGTCCGCCTGTACACTGTGCGGGCTGCTGGCCAGCCGCTCGTTGATGAATGGTGAGTCGATCGCCCTGCGCTTGTTCTCGAACCTGATGGCAGTGCTCAAAGACATTCCGAAGGGCTGTGCTAGTGCTACGACCAGGGATGTAGGCCGTCTGAGGATGTCGACGTATGAGATCCACCAGGGCTTGCCGAGCTTGCCTCAACAGAAGTGTCATCACACTTTTTCGCAGACAATCTTGTAGACCGATGGGTCGCCAATCTAGGGGAGAACGGTTGCGGCCATGTGCCTTGGGTAGAAGAGCGACGGTGGCGTCCGACCATCCCTGGGACACTTGCGGTGACTCACTATTCCATTTGCTATTGATGTCAATCGTGAGAGCATGTGCAATGTCCGAGCCACAGGCTTTGAGGAGAACCGGTGGGGCACTATCACGAGGAACGGCCTTGTGTGGATTGAGACATTTCAGAACATTCTCGAGGTCGGTTGCGTCAATAGTGACGTCTGAGTCAAGGGCGCGAGGCTGATATGTCCAGGCCGATTCAGACGACCCAACCCCATATCTGTCTCCGTAGGCTTGTACAATCCATTGCAACTCTTCCTCCGGTGTGAGCATATGCCCATCCTTGTTCAGCTGTAGACGCTTTCTGGGTGCCATCTGCTTTACTATTTTCCACATTCCGAAGAGGTTGCCATCGCGTGCCGAGATCTGAGCCTGTTCCAGCAGATCTTCACGTTTCTGCTTAACACGTTGCTTTGACCGCTGCTTATGAATGCGATGCGCCTGTTGGAAGTGTGCCCAGTGTTTCCACGCATCGAGGATGCCCTGCGCGGTGCGACGGCATTGTCTCATTTGCCGAAAGATCTCCAACATGTGTTTGGCTGAATTGGCAAGCTCCGTCGACTGCGTGGGCCTTCGCTCTGGCCTGGGAGGCAGTGGATACCATTTCTCCGCTGCCTGAAGCAGGTGCTGATTCAGGTTGTCCACTCCCTGAACTTGAGTGCCCGCCTCTGCTCGTAAGTGTAGAAGGGCTGGCGGTGGTACTGGCTGACATAGGTCTCGAAGAAGTTGGTCCTGATCGAATCTCACGCTGCGGGACTGCGACTGTGTCACCTGCGTAGTCAGCCGTCTCGGCATGGAGACCACAGCCTCAACCGGATGGTGATTAGCTCCTTCTCGCCAAGCTCCAACAGGAAAATCAGCGATGATCTGGGCTCTCTTGGCTATCGCATCCGCCTGCCTGGGCCTCACAATGACAAAGTCAATCTGCGAGGCAATTTCACCAAAGGTGAAAGTAGCAAGTTGTCCATGCCGAGGCTTCTGCCATGTGTTCAATACACACAGGTGCAGGGTGCTCAACACGTTGTGCAGATCCTTGGCGTCCTGATATCTGGTAGAATTCGGAGTCAACACACAACTGCCACAAACAGGCGGGTTGGTCGATATGGGACAATTGAAGTCCCCGGCCAGAAGAAGGGAGTTACGCTGTGGTAGTCCTGCCACACATCTCTGTAGCTTCGTGAGACGAGATAGCCGTCTATCAAATACGCCTTCCGCATCACTGACCGAGTACTGGTACCAGTTCGCGCTGTCCCCCGGTGCTTGGCCTCGAGGAATTCTGATGTGGAGCAGCCTCCCCGGGTGTGCGGCTACATACTGGCTCCAAGTAGAGTACCTGGCCAGCGATGAGGTACATTTGCAAGTGTAGACATAGTCTGCAGCACCCTGCTCGCTTGCCATCTCTGCATGTGGTTTTTGGCTCAGCCGCGACGTCCGCTCGTTGGCAACGGCCAGGTTTAGGCCCTGAGCTAGGCCTGGATCCTCCGGATCCTCCGTCCTAAGAGTGACTTCAGTACTAGGACAAGCTTTCACTGTGACGTCGCCTGAGCAAGGACAGCTTACACAACTATGTTGACGTCCAATCATTCGAAAAAGTTTCCATATGCGCACACAAGAGTCATGCACACACATCCACAATTGAGCATCGCACTTGCGGTTCGATGGCCTAGTCGTGGCGCCGCCCCGATCTCGATCTGTAAAGTTGGGTGGTGTACGCGGAGCAACCGCCGTGGCACCTGTGACACCCATATGGCCCGTGGAGCCCGAAGAAGTGGAGCTCGCCGTCGGATGTGTGCTCCCATCCGTGGTCGTGGCCGCGGGCCCCCCACATCGCCGCCAGGTAGGCTGCACTGGTGGCAGCATGCGCAGCATGATCCGCTCGGTCGAGGCTGTTGGCGTCCTCTCGCAAGGTTGTCATGGCCGTGCGGCCCTCCCGCTCCATGTCGCCCACTATGCGCCTTGTGAGGTCCTCCTCTGTCGCATCAGCCTCTGGCGTCTCCTCCTCTAGGTCAGTGAGCCACAGCGTATTAGGATGGTATTTGCGAGCTGCTCGCTCAGCGGCGTGATGTCCACGCGAATGCCCTCCATCGTAGGCAGGTGGCCATTGATCAGGGTCAGCATTCGCTTTGCATGAATGCCTCTGGTTGCCAAGGTGTCCGCGAGGTTGCTGGATCGCCAAGCTCATGGGGCGCTCGGCCTGGACAACTTACTATCAAGCGCCCCGGCGGAAGTGGGGTTCCCCCAGGCCCTCGGCGCTCCGGCATGTCTCCATCCTCGTTTGCATCTTCAATGTCCGAGGAGTCGATGGAGCGTGAGCGAGCGGCCTCAGCTTCGGACATCATGCTTGCCGCGCCCGTCCAGCCCTGCCCAGATTGGGCGTCGGTTGCTTGAGCCTGCTCCTGATGCCGCACAGCACAATACGTTCGGAGTTGCACATAGCTACTAGTCAGCAACTGGCAGACATGTCGGCCAAGAAATCCCCAGTAAGGATGCTGAGGGCACTGTATCAACATGCAGTCGGACAGGACCAGGCACCAGTTCCTAGCAGTGCATCGTATGAACATGAGTCCACCGTGTTGTCTGCGCTGTCTGCGATGCCCGAGCCTGCGACGACAGATTGGCCGTCGTCGCCGCCAGTATCTGCTCCTCCGCCCTAAGCATGCATAGGACAGGGACCTTTGTTGCGACTTTCTAGTCCATGCTACGCAAGTCGATGTTCTGTGGCGTGGGTCGGGATCCAAGGCTTCGTGGAGGTCCATGTGGCCACAGGTTGGGGATCCAACAGGGGTAGTGCAAGAGGCACCACTTAAACAAGGCACCTTCGTCTGGGGCAAACTGAGATCGCCTGGCAGCTCGAAGCAGAGTTCCAGGGTGTGGGTCATCTCCCCAGTACCGTTCCCAGTTGCGAAAATACTCCATGTTCCCAATGTATCCACCTGAAGCCACACGAGGATTGCAGCATCCCCTGGCCCAATTGCACATGAAAATGTATGCGCGCAGATTGTCTCGCAAACAGTTCTCTTGCATACAAAGCTTGTCCATCAGCAGGGAACTTATTGTGGTTTGGGATCCATTTCTCCATGGTCTGCTGGTAATCGTCTGGCTCCAGGTCAACACCCAACCAGTCACACATACCAGGAAGAACTGAAGGCCCTTCAGCATCTGATCAGAGCCGGAAATTCATCAAAGTCTCGGGATCACGGCTGATCAAGATGTCGAAGAAGAGGCCCTCTGATTGAGCAGCAATGGCAGTCGCAGGACACGCCTACCTGGGTAGGCGCCGTGCCTCTGCCAGCCGAGATGCTTAGAGTAGCAGCAGTAGCAGTAGCAGTAGCAGGAGCAGGAGCAGTAGGAGTAGGAGTAGGGGTAAGGCCGATGCCTCGACTCGCCAGCCTAAAGGTGGCAAGAATGCGAAGAACCAATGCGGCGGGACTTCTGACGCTACGAGGGCACAGGTGTCCTTGCCTAGCTCAGGGAGCGGCGAGAAGTGCAAACACTGCTCTAATCCTGGGCACATCACTTCGTTGTGTCCGAGGAAGGCAGCTGAGAAGCGCGGGGAAAGCGAGGGACTGCTCGCTGAATTCGTGCGGACAGGTGCTGCTTGCAACCTCTGCGCTGCTGTGGGCATCAAGGATGGATCTCACAGATCTCGCCACCATACGTTGGCGGCGCAAGACCAGTATACCACTGGCGGCGGTAACTCTAACGCCGACAAGGACAATGGCAAGAACAAAGGGAAGGGAGGAGGTAAAGGTGGCAGCCAAGGGAAGGGTGGAAGCTCTTCCTCTGCTGGGGAGCGTCAGGCGCGCACGCTGTTCGCCCAAGGACGGTGCACGTACGGCGACAAGTGCAAGTTTGCTCATGTGAAGGATTCGAGCAACCAGCAGGAAGCCACCCAGACCCTCATCGCAAAGGAGAAGAAAGCCGCCAAGAAGAAGGAGAAAAAGGAAAAGGCCAAAGGCGGTGGGTCTAACGCCGAAGAGAAGGTGTACCCACTCTTCGAAGTTGCTTCGGGTTCGAGCGGCGGTGAAGGTGCGGTGGTCTACGACTCCGCTCACCAAGTAGCCGAGCCGACGGCGAGGCAATGGAGATTCTGGCCTGGCTCGATGACTAAGCTGCCCGCAGAGCAGCGGGTCACTGCTTCCGCGCCGCAATCGGGCTTTAATGCGCAAACGAAGACATCTTGCGCAGGCGTGGAGCTCGTTACGCTCTTATAGACACAGGAGCCACCTGTGGGTCGCTTGCGGAATGGAGTGTATGAACAGGTCGCTGCCGATGTGGCGAGGGGCAAGTATCGTTGGGGCGACCGTGCCTGTCCGATATGCGAGATCGGTGACTTCTCCAAGGAGCCTCAGTCGATGTTGGGGTTCAAGAAAGGCACGCCAATCGAGACGCGCTTCTATGTCGTCTTGAGGCTTGTGCTGAAGCCTGTAGGGAAGGGTGGACCTCAGACGATCGCCGTGCGCTGGAATTGGAGCGAGAGGTTTGTTTGGCCGATAACACGGAGTACCGAGCCGAAGCGACCATGCTCGCGGCTCTGGAGTCCGATAAGGTTGTTGCCTCTGCCGTGCCGGTTTTTCGGAGTCCGCTCGAGGGCCCTTCGCGCACTGAGTGCGAGTTGGGCAAGCGCCCCCTTGCGACCCACTCCGCTGCGTTAGCGGAGCTCGCCTCTTCGGGTGAGGTTGTTTTTGGAGGTTGCTCCGGCTGTGGGCTCCTCCCAGAGTCGTTTCACACTTCGATCTCGTCAGAGCACGGGTTTGCAGAAAAGTTGATTCGCGAAAGCGACTTTTTCACGTCTTTCGCATGTTCATTCAGGAGCTGCGTGCAGCGTGGCACCTTGAGCCAGGCAGTAAGTCGCGCAAAGCGCCCAAGGATCGGGTCTCTCCGGCGCCACCGCCGCGCCTGGTCCTAGGATGTTTCCGCCATGGAGGGATCGGAGGGTAGCAGGCAGCATCGCCCGCAACCCTTCACATGGCAGAACGAATCCAACCCTGAAGGACTGCCCGGGTTCAAGATACCCGTGAAGGAGCGGTTAGTGAAGTTCGATGCCAAGGGGCCACATTCGGTGCTCCCGCACTCTGGAGAGCGGACCTCTGTAGTCAGTCGCTTACAGCGTGCATACGCTTGGCGAGCCATTGGCTGGCTCTGCCTTGCGTCTTGGTTTCGGATCCCACTATACACTCTCAGCTGAGGGGCGTTTACGGCGTGAGGTCGGGGCCTGGAGTGTTTTCACTCCTCTGGCCGAAGCGGTGCTGCTGCGCTGCAGCCCGCATGGTGACGGCCCTAAGCCGGAGAGGTTTGGAGTGCGACTCACGTTTTGTGCCCACTCGGGCCAGCTGTTGGAGCGTAGTTATGCTCCATTGGAGTTCCTTGAGTTCACAGAACCCACGGACACTCTGACCGTGTTTTTGCACGGGGATCTGCTGGCAGCATCGCCCTGTCTACGTTGTTGGTGACGGGCACCGTATCGGTCGTAGCAGGCCTGGCCTTCTGGCTGGGCCCGAAGCTGTATCTTCGTTTCAGCGGCCGCGAGCCCGAGGCCAATGCCTCGAGCGCCGCTGCTTCGAGGCCGGGTCATAGTTCTGGGTTTCCCCCAAAGCTTTTGGAGGTTGGCGTTAGACTCGCGAGTCTTTCTGAGAGTGAGAGGAGAGAGGGTTTGCAGAGCGTGGAGCTCGTCCTGGACGTAGCAGAATCGGGGCGTCAACCGGTTAAGCTACGCGGTCTGAACCCCGCCGGGCGTGCCTTAGTTCACCAACTCTGCTCGAGCCGTGGTTTGAACCACGAAACCTCGGAGGACAAGGAGTACATGTCGGTGTGGCGTTCCAGCTGGATGCCGCCGGCCCAGCAAGCTTCCGATCAGGCTACCCCTAAGTTGCCTTTATCTCCAGCCCGCAGTGCGCCGGAACTGCAACTTGCAGTCTCGTGAGCGCCGACGATCCCGGCGAAGCCGGCGATACGTCACGCAGGAGTATGAAAAGCACGGGATTGGGGGGAGCTCAGTTTGAGCTCATGCTTCTAAGGAGTGTGAGGACTTGGGACGTCAGCTAGACGCGCCAAGCAGACGGGAGCAGGGCCTTGCTGCGCAAGTTCGCGCACAACACGTACTCCGGCAGTCCCGAGATAACAAAGCTCGGCAGGCTGTGACGGTTGCGCCCGCGTCCGAGACGCGCGTTCAGTTGCGACCCGATTCCTCCTTTCTTGAACCGCTACTGCAAGAAGGGACCGATGCTGGATGCGTCGAGATGCTCATGACTGCCTTCACCTACGATGACCCACGCATTACGGATTGTGCCATCGTGGCACGCTCCCGTGGAGCCATCGTCCGTATTGACCAACAAAAGGCGCAGGCGTGCCAAGAGTCGGGCCGCGTCCTTCAGACGCTGGTAGACTCCAATGTGCGTACCGTCCAGGGCCGTCCCCTATCGGACGTGTACAGAGGGTTCCGTGGCGCGCTACACGCGAAAACGGCTCTCCTCCGGTGCCGTGCACCGAGGGCTGACGAGTCGGATAGGGTGACCCTCTTCGTGGGATCCACAATCTGACAAGGGCTTCGCAAGCGAATCACGAGTGTGTCGTACAGCTCGGCACCGTCCAAATTGACGCGAACATCGTTGCCTACAGGGAGTGGTTTAATCGCTTGTGGGACATCTCGTCCCCTTTAGTGATCGACCATGCTCCAAAGCCTGATCGTCGCCTTCGAGCCAAAACTCCAGCAGCGGGGTCGTCCGTTCCGCCAGTTTCGTCGCGCTGACCGCCTCCTTTGCGCCAGCCGCGAGCGTTTCGCGTGTTTTTACGACCCCCGCTGCCGCGCTTTCGCCTGCTTCGAGTGAGAGCGGTAGTCCGAAGCTTTTAAAAAGTGGGCTGCTGAAAGGGTCGCCTTGCGAGCTTGGTGAGTTAGCTTCGTACTGCCGCAGCTGCTTTTGCCAGACAAGCGGGCACCTCTGTGGGTGTTTGCTGCCCTTAGGAAACCGTAGCTTACGCTAGAACGCCATAGCCAGTAAGGTAACCAAACAGCGTTGCCGGAGCAACTGCAGCTCTGGCAGTTTGGTAAGCCCTTGGTACAGCGGCCGTTCTTAGCTGGAACGTGCCGGGACTGTAGCGCCTGCCCGCTGGGCAGCAAAAGCGTGCCGCGCGGTTTCTTGGGTTCGTGGGGTAAGGTAGCTTAGCCACCTGCTGTCTTTCCTGTGGTTTTACTTTCTTTCGTTAGTGGCATCGGCCACTCTCTTCAGTTGTAGTAGTAGTAGTAGCAGCAGCAGTAGTAGTAATGGTAGTAGTAGTAGTAGTAGTAGTAGTAGTGGAACATAATAGTAGTAGTGGTAGTAGTAGTAGTAGCAGCAGCGGCAGGAGTAGTAGTAGTAGTAGTAGTAGTAGTAGTGGTAGCAGTAGTAGTAGTAGCAGTAGTAGTAGTAGTAGTAGTAGTAGTAATAGTGGTAGTTCTAGTAGTAGTAGTGGTAGTAGTAGTAGTAGTGGTAGTAGTGGCAGTAGTAGTAGTAGTAGTAGTTGCTGTTGTTGTTGTTGTTGTTGTTGTCTGCGTCGTCTGTGTCGTCGTCAGTGTGGTGGCGATGGTGGTGTTGTTGGCAATGACAGGAGGAGTAGTGAGTACTGGTACCTACAGGGGCAGCATGAAAAGGAGTAATAGCAAGCCCTGAAAAAAATGCAGTACGAAATACTCAGTACTTCAAGGCAGTTCGCAGTAGGCGCCAGAAGTTTAGCATGGATGAAGAGAAAGCATAGCGGTACAGTTCAAGCTCTCAAGGATCCAGGACTCAACGTGCAACTTGGGCGATCTCAATAAAAGGCATTCAGCTAGCCATTCAGCCGGCTCGCTCGTCTTCAGTCGCTGAACCCTCGGCCACCGAACCCTCAACCTTCAACACAACCAAAAACTATGTGAGTGTTTTGCATGCCCACAATCCCCTCAACCCTAAATCCTACATTTCAGACAGCCCTAATACGTTCTTGTAAGTGTTCTCAAAAAGCTGTCTAGGCGTCCTGTCAGGGTTCTCTTTAAGGTAGGGGGCCTGAATAAGTATACTTGGGTTTGGGGTACTGTAGTTGAAATCGAGTATGGAACCCTAAGGGATACTGTTTCTATCCTCGCGTCTTGCAACTCAAGCCTCCCTGGCAAGGGATTTCGTCCAAAGCCTAAACCTGCAACGTCCTTCCAGTCACACTGCTCACTCGAAAATCCTAAACCTCGAAACCCTACACCCGACATCCTAAACTTTACTTTCCGCAATTCTAGGCCCGACCTGAAACATATCACCTCTATATAACCCTCCGTAATCCCGAACCACGTCTAGACTCTAACAACCTCACAAGCTCTAATCCGTAAAGCCTACACGCTACAATCCTGAACCCGAAACCCTAAACCCCAACCAAAACTTTAAGAACCCGGCACGAAAACCTCAAAGGAACCCTTAAAAACTCTTACTGTAACCCCGCATCTTCAACCAATCACTGGCATGTCCAACTTTCTGAGCCGATGCCCAGACCAAAAGCTATCATTGCCGATTAAAAAGCAAAGGACAACACTCGCGCAATCGGGCTTACACTTTAATGACAATTAGTTAGCAATGTTATTGTAACAGCATAGGCACCAACACTATTTCTGACCATAACAGTATTGATAATCTACATCATCATCGTCATGGCCATCATCAAATACTGCGAATGACCAGTCTCACGCCGCTCCGACTCCCAAAACCACACCATCAGTCCAAGATGAGTGCGACTCTGTGATGGGAGCATGCCTTGTACCCCAAACAATACACTGCATTGTGGCCGGAGCACGACTCCGGGGGATGGAAACACAAGCACAGCCCAAATATGCGCTGTACTCCGCCCCATTGTGTTGCAACGCGGTGTGGGCAATAACAACAGAATTTTTATATGTACAGCAATAGTACTCGCGATGGCAGCAGTAGTAGTAACATTGAGCAGAACAGAAGAACAACCGAAACATTGGACATCAATAAGAACACAAAACAATGATAAGTACGGCTCATGATTAGCATTAGTACTACACTGATGATAAGAGGAAATCCCGCCATTTCCACCATGGGTTCCATGTCATGATGATGAACATCACGACTATAATAGCAGTAAGAAGCCGTCAAGAAGCCCAAAGGGCCGTTTGTGCTACTGCCTATGATTCCCATCACAGGCTGATAAATAATCCAGGTGAAGAGTTTCTCATGTAGCTGAACATCCACCTAAATTCTCGACCTACCCCTCCTTGTCCACTTAGGGCGCGGGCCACCTGAACCCCTAGCCTCAAGCGTATACAGTGCGCGGCTGTTCTGACCATCGATGTCAGAGGTCTAAAACTGAGTAGGTTCGTAGCTCCTGCTGAAGCTGCCGATTAAGGTCCAGGGTTTAGTGTTTAAGGCTTTAAAGGTTCGGGGTAGGTTCAGAGTGTTTGAAGTTTGGGGCCTTTCAAGGCTGCGGCCAAAGAACCTGAATTCCTAAGTCCCTCGTCACCCAACCATGGGCTTTTGGGCTCAGGACGAGTCACTGGAGATTAGGATCTTTTGTGGTTGGTCATCCGTGCAAGATGCGCGGCTCGGCTTCTTGCAAGACCCAACCAGCAATGGACCTTTCGGGGCCCTGCTCTAGAATACTGCCCAGGGCTCGGGAAAATGCGAGTCTGTCATCAACAGAGCTCCTTCTGCCTCTGGGGTGCAACGGCGTCGGCTTCACAGCAGAAATCGGCAGGCATAAGCGCTTGGGATGTAGGCATTCAGGGCTTCCAGGCTCGAGGTTTATAGCCTGAGAGTTTGAGGTTTGCCTTTGGCGACGAAATAACTTGGTGTATCGTAGCCGAACATTGCCCAGGCTTATATCCCAGATCTCTGAATGGCCCTGAAATATAGAACAGAACCTATTCTCAAGGGTTCTATGTTCTTGTATGAGTACAATACTTGCTGAGGCAATGCCGTTGCATGCGGGTCTAGGGCTAAGGACTTTTGGCGTTTAGGGTTTAGTGGTCCAGGGTAAGTGAGTTGTGTGACCCTAACTTTTTTTGTGGCGGGACAGCAGCGGACATGAAGTTTCGCTCTTGCCGTTGGAGCGGACGATTTGAATTCACTTCGTATGCTTGGCAACGGTGGGGGGGCTGTTCAAAATCCTTCAGGGTTTAGGAATTAATTAGGGTTTAGGGTTTAGGAATTAAGTTTACGGTTTAGGAACTAAGTTTAGAGTTTCGGGTTTGAGTCCCTTTGGCCATCCAACTAGGTTTCAGGGTTGAGGGCATAGGGCGTAACTAGCTCCTCGCAAAGGGACCCCAATCCAAGACAGGCCCTAAACCCCAACTCTAGACATCAGGCCCTGAGCCCTAAATCCTGAAGAACCTAGCACACCAAAGAGGCTACGGGTTCCCTACTCTTTCGTCTCTACTACACACTAGTGCAGAACAGCTCCCCCATGGCGCCATCCACTAGGCAAAAAACAACTTGATACCTTGGATACACAAGGGAGCTCAGATCTCGAGCCGCTGCCAGTGTCTTGGCATGTAGGGGGTACCATAGGGGTCGGGCGCAACAAGTAAGACTACCCCGCCTCCCACCGTCCCTGTGTATCTATGCTGGAATATGCCAAAACCTCATGCTACTTGTTCAAGCGCTTAGGGTTTGGGGTTTAGGGCCTAGGGGTTGAGGGTTCAGGCTTTCGGGCCCGTGGGCCAGTCACGCAAGCCTCTGCAGCTACAGTGTACAGCCTCGTCAAGTCCGGGAGGTCTTGCTTGTAGCTTGTCGGCATGATTCCATCGTAATTGTGGAGTGACTTGCTATGATTATCTAGGCGACAAGTACACGTAAGAAGAAAGAACACAACGATATTTTACGTGCCTGTGCTAAACCACCGGGAATATTAGATGTGAATGCTCGAGCTGCATGACAAAGGCAATGATGAGATGGGCACACGTGTTTGCATGTTCATAGTTCAGGGGGCTTAGCATGAATGATGGCAGAAATCTCATGCATGATGGCATGACTGCCAGCTCAAGGTCATATGTTTGGCCAAGACCACGGCAAGGAAGGACTACCACTGCCACGACCTCTACCTCTACCTGTCCCTCTACCTTTCCCTCTACCTCTCTCACTCCCACAACCACTACCACTCGAGTACCGCTGTTGCTACTGCAAGAAGACTACATGTTGGAGCAATACCACCACTATCTCCTAATTACTTGTACTAGCACTACAGTCAGACTGCTACGCCCACTCCGACGACGATACTGCTGCTACCCCTGCTGATACTCTTGCTACTGACTCCGAAGAACTCAAAGCCCCGGCTGAAGCGTGTAAAGCACTAACAGCCAAACTAAATGCTCAAGTTCCGCGGGTCCGCAATCAATCTTCTGGCAGCAGCTCGTCTAGGCAGGTCAGATTGCTGCAGCATCATTGCTGGCTGGCAGACGACGATGGCTATTGAAGACAACAGGGATTGTGTTGAGTGGTAGACTGGATCGGACACCAGGCTCCACCCGGCGTTCTTGGCTCCGTTCGTGGTCGAGCAGGTTTTGGCAGCATCGGGTGCAGCAAGCCTTAACCCTGGTATTGAAGGCTCCAGCTGGGATTTGAGAGCTGGGGACCTGGCGCGTTGCGAAGGCCGACAGTGAATGTCAATGAGAGATTATGAGGATGAGGATGAGGATGATGGTTCTCTGAATCGTGACGGCACGCTTAGCCACAGCGGCATCGATACCATTACCATTCGCAGCACTATTCTCTGCATGGGGGTGCCAGGTATTGAGCTACCACCGATTGCAAATCGGGAACATCCTCGTCCATATGAGCAGAGTTATCGGTAACATCTTACGGCCTTCCGGCGTTGCTTCCAATCAAGCCCTAGACCCTAAACCAACAGTTGCCGATTGGCAGTTGCCCGCGCAAGACGAAGATAAAACGAAAGATGTGAAAGACTCAATCCTTCAGGTTCTTGGACTTGGGGGTCTGACGAGTCTGCACCGAACATGCACCTGCCGCGGCCATCCGCCTCTGGCAAGAGCCGTTGAGATTCGATCCTTATGTCAGCAGAAACTTTCCACTGCTGAGGGACACCATCAACAGTATGCTTGAAGCTTCACGCTTGAGAAAAAGCACGGCGGAAAATACGGGACTTCACCCAGCTAGATGCGGCAACAGGCAACGCACAAGGTCGACCCGCCAAAGGAAGGACCTCGCGCAGTGCCCGCATCGTACTATTCGCGCAGGGATCTGAGAGGGTGCTTCCGGAAGCTATATAAACCCCGAATCAAAGCCGAACCCTGAGCTCAAGCCCTAAACCCCAAACCAAAGAGCCTGAACCCTAAACTAAACTCCAGAGCTTGGGGTTCCGAAGCCGGGGCCGCGTCACAGCAAGGCCCGCCTCGGGGCTCTGCTTTTGGGTGCATCTTGAGGGTTCCAGAAGGGTTCTATAAAGGTTCACGAATTTCGGGCTTTGGGGTTCACGGTGTAGATTCGACAGTAGAAAGGGGGCTTGAGGGTTTCAAAAAGGGCACAAAGGC
Organism: Symbiodinium sp. clade A Y106; assembly: GCA_003297005.1. Classification (NCBI taxonomy): domain Eukaryota; class Dinophyceae; order Suessiales; family Symbiodiniaceae; genus Symbiodinium; species Symbiodinium sp. clade A. The sequence continues at coordinate 31,262 of BGNK01002818.1, forward strand.
TACGGTTTGTCGGATTTGATGATGGCTTCGAAGAATTTTACGTGGGTGTTTGCAGCACGTTGGGGGGACTCGGTGATATGGGCTTCAAGGGTCTTGCGGAGTAGGGTTTGGCGGCAGTCTCCAGTCTGGAAGATGGTTATTTCACAGTGGCTTCCGGTAGAAATTCCCTAAACCTGCATCGCTAAACTTCATACGACATCGGATCAAGTACGGAGTCCTTAGAACGATAAACTCGCCCTTAACTGTCACTTGGAACTGCAAAGTGGGCTCTAGGTTTTATCTTTGTTTCTCCACTCAGTTCCCAGCGCCGAATCACCACAGGTGGAATGCGCCAGATCTTCATTGGTTGGATTGAGACCAGAGTCTCAGAAAAATGCGGGCACCCCATTTTGCAGAATACGGCTTCTACTATCTAACTAAGCTCGATGTTAGGGTCCCTCGTTTTCTGAAGCTCCCTGTGGGTGCTTTTGAACACGGTGATTCGCTCAGGCTTTTGCAAGACTCCACCGCTCCCATCACGAAAGGATGCAGACGCGAAAGGCTGCATCTCTGGTTCCATGGCTTTGGGGTTTAGGGCGGGTTTCGGGTTTAGGGTTTGAGGCTTAGGGTATATACCCAGAGGCTTAGGGCCAGGTCTTTTTGTGCAGCCCTCGGCAGCAGCTCCGTTCGCTGGAGGCGAGCATGGATGCACGTCTCAGGTTCAAGTGCTGGTGCTGCGCTCGCTCCTACAGCCGCTATCAAGCAAGCTTACCACCCTGGCAGCAGCAGAAGCTCAAGTAGTACAAGCAATGGCCCACACCGTCTAGTTAGCATAGAATCAGCGTACATGAGGAAGAGTTGGGATACCTCTTATTGCTGCAATGGCCATATCAAAGAACACGAAGACGCTGTTGCTGTTGGCGTTGCCGTCGCCGTTGCTGTCGCTGTTCCTGTTGCCGTTGCCGTTACTGTTGCTTTGGCTGTTTGTGCTGCTTTTGGTCGCCGTCGTCGCCGTCGCCGCCGCTGCCACCGCCACCGCCGCCGCCGGTGGTGGTGGTGGTGGTGGTGGCTTTGGCAGGGGTGACGGCAGCGCTGGTGGTAGTAGTCCTCATCATAAAAGGTAGTAGCAAATGAAGAATCCCAGAATACAACAAAATGTATCGCATCATGCTACATGTTCAATCTCATTCCACATAATACAGGTTGAAACATCTGAAGGAAAAGTTATAGTGCGATAAAATACAATCCAATACAATACCCTTGGAATCCTAAAGAATATCATAGAAAACCAAGCAATATCATACAATACAATACAATACAATACACTACAATACAGTGCCGAACGCTGCAAGACGATACAATACGATACAATGAAATACCGCATGGTGTAACAAATAACACATCACACAAAACAACATAGTGCACACAGTATAAACAGGAAAAGAATATGAGATACTAGCAATACAACCAGATAGAGCAAGATATGACGTGACATAACATGACATGTTAGAACATATTAGGGTACAATATAGTTTCATAGAGTGCGCATATGACATAATGCATCTCAGTAGAAAATTATAACTAAGAGTAAAAGCCAATATGAAATTTGAATATATTGCAACATATACGAAACATAGATATTTATATGTTAGAAGATAAGACTAGGACATGTCCTTTAAGATCATATTAGATAAGATAGAAGAACAGCATAGCATTGCATAGCGCAGCCTTGCACTGCATTGCATTGCATAGCACAGCATTGGAAGAATGTCACTAACTAGAATAAGATAGAACAGAATAGCATACAATACAACACAGGCCGATGTAAAACAATGTGTTATGTCATGTTATATTAAAACATAATACAGTGCAGTGCTTTAGAATATGATGATATAGGGTGGTATGGGGTCATACGACACAGTACAAAACAAAAATGATGCGATATACTACAACCGGCTACAACATATTACAATGTAACACAACATAGAACAATCCAAAACAATAGAATGCAATGCAATGCAGTACAATGCAATGTAACACAGTGTAACACAATATAATACAATATCACAGAATCCCCAGTGGTACAATAGCAGCGTCATGTTTAGCAGCAGCATGGGTGACTCAAGTTCGGAAACTGCAAGTTTCAGAAAATCAGGCACCCTAACAATTTTAAACATCCTTAAACCCATGAGGATCAGTGCTGTCCCGTTAAGGAAAGTACGGACCCGAGGCCCCATATCGGAGTTAACCCTGATGAGGATCCTTGGGATACTCCCGAAAAGCGGATGCCAAAGTTTGAGAAACTCCAGAGGGGAATCCAAGAAGAGCTTAAGCTTACGATCCTTATGTGATCGGGCTTGCTTGAGGTTTAGGGCTTAAGGGTTTAGGCTTTAGGGTCCTGGGTTAATGGTCTAAGGTCTGAGATTTGAATTTCGGTTTGTTGAGTGCATTGGGGCTTTCTCAGCGTTAGGCTTTAGGGCTTAAGGTTTAGGATTTCCTTTCAGATCCTCGAACCGGAAACGTGCCAGATGGCATCCTGTAGGGGCCTGCATGAAGCTACGTAAACATCAGGATCTGCCCCTCAAGCCTACGCCCACAAAATCGCGCAATTTTTGGGATTAGGATGTAGGTTTAGGGTTTAGGGTGGCGAAACTTCTTGTGAAGTCACTAATCCTACCCCTGAACCTTTAAGCCCTTTAACCCTGTACCGGGAACCCTACCCAAACCTACAACCCCTAAACCAAAATACAATCCAATATAGGGCCCCTTCTACTACAATTATAATTAGGAACCCCAAAATAGTATAGGTAACTATTTCGACCCCTATAGTATCTCACGGATTGCCGGCCCCCACTTCATACGTCATCGCACACGGTGTGACAAGACTGCGAAGGTGACACGACAACACTGCAATGCTTTCGCTGAACCTGTACAAAGGCTTGTAGAAACCCTAAACTCACAATGCGCTGAACCCTAAATCCTAACCCCGGGACTCGAAAACCACAAACCTAGTGTCACTAGACACTAAACCCAAACCCTTCGGTTTTGTCGGTGTAAGCTTCAGGGGCGGGGTTCAATGCCTCGGGTGGACGGACGGCTAGGGTTTAGGGCGAGGAGTTTATAGGGCGAGAGGTTGAGGTTCTAGAGTTGAAGGTGTAGGGTTAAGGTTGGGGGGTTTTAGGTTTGCGGTCACATGTAAGGGCAGAAGGCTAAGGGTATGCAGAACGGGGGAAGGAGGCAGAGAGAGAGAGCGAAAGAGAGCGAGTGAGAAAGGGAGGGAGAGAGGTAGGAAGGGACAGCGGGAGAGAGCGAGAGAGCGAGAGAGCGAGAGAGCGAGAGAGAGAGAGAGAGAGAGAGAGCGAGGGAGGGGGGAGGGAGGGAGGGAGGGAGGGATGGAGGGAAGGGAGGGAGGGGAGGCAGCCAGAATCAGTGTCATAGTTTCGTTGCTAGGGTACAACATGAATTTCAGTGCGATGTCAGAAACCCGTGGAAGCTTTTGGAACTCCAGTGCCTACCTTCGCCGCAGATTGGACTCTGTAAAAATCAATCACTTTTCTACAACATGCAACAAGGACTCGGGAACCTGCTCACGAAAAGCTCTGGTTACTGAGGATGTCATCCTCGCCTGTTTGGGCCCATCTTAATGTGTCTTCTATGTCCCTTGGGCAGTCATACTCATCAAAGGAGGAAATATGATTCCTATATACGGGAAACCAGCTCAAAGCCGAGGGGGGCACGAGAAGTTAAAGTTTAGATCTTTAGGCTCTAGGGTTTCGGGCTGAGTTTTTAGGGTTAGTGCCTGTGTGCATGAGTGTCGCAACATTAAGACCTCCCCCAAACCCCAAACCCGCAACACGGAAAACTCGTAAAATCCCTCGCCTGTGCAAGAAGTATAGCAGAATCCTCTTCTTCGGGGCGGTCTAGTGATCAGGCGTCTACATTACGGTTTTGCTGGAACCTAACCCCCAAACCTAAACCCTAAACACTACTGGTGCCTTGAATCACAACCAGAACCTGTTCCGCCCGGGTACCGCATAAGAGTATACGGGGCTGTAAGGGGTGCAATTATGTACTAATTTGTTCCGACCCCTGTATGATGTCTTACAATGTAGGCCCCTGATTAATACACCCCCTTTTTTAAAGGGCGTTAGCGCTTGGATCCTGATTATGATAGTCCCCATAGAGGGAGGGCGACCTTTCATCAGCGGTCTATACGACAACCAAAACCTAAACCTTGCGACATCGTGCAGGCCCTAGGGTCCTTGTTCCATGCGGAGCCGTGTAAAGACCGTCAACAACTTCTCTGTAAATGACGTGTCAAAGTGTTCACCTCAGTCGACGAATCACGGCAGACACGGCACACCCCTAGGCCTCACACCATGACCCTCGTCCGTAAGGTTTATGGTTTTTTAAGTTTGGGGTTAGCTGTAGAAAAGGGGCGGCACCCCATTCACACTTGCAAAAAAAGTTCACGAAAAGGGATCAAGGCTCTAAAGATCTATCCCATGCGCGACGTGCTGCTCTGCTACCTCGTCGTCTTGTCGCGACGTGAACCCTACACATGCTAGACAAGACCCGATACCATGGACCCCGGTACCCGAAAGTTTCTAAATCCACTACCCCAAGTTCTAAACCCTCCTAAACGCTGCAAGACCTAAGCTGCACGAACTGGAGCCCCACAGCTCCCGGCTTCGAAACCCTTCACGCCCAAGCGCAAGCCCCCAGGATGAACTCGTAAATATGATACAGGGGCCGTGTTGACTCTCATAAGGCTTTGTGGTATGTCAGCAGCTACAGCGACGCAAAGCCTAGGATGGGGATACTGCGAAGATGCTGGCAGAACGGGAGTTGAGACCACCTTCACTCGCACGAGTCACGATGCCTTCAGCCTACATGCGTAAGGAAGGGACCCTGAAACCCGACAGACATTTGGAAGGCCAAGGATGCTGTTTACAGCGTTTTTTGGTGTTTAAGGCTCTGCGGCTTAAGCTGTAGTGTTTTCGGATTTGGGGTTCGCTTTCTCAAAAACCCTTGCAAAGCCAAAGGGGCTGTAGGCGATCAATTCGACCAGACGAGCCGCCTCGAAATCGGAAGGCTCTGTTAACGGTTTTTGTGCGGCTTCTACAAGGGTTTTTGGGCACCATTGTGTCAGTGTTTAGGGGACTAATCAAAGCATTAAGGCTTAGGACCCCAACCTTTAACCCTGAGCCCAAAAGCCTTACCTTAAGCCGCACAATAACCTAGTGCGCGTAAACCTAAAAAGTCATCATACATCCGGTATATACTATACCCTAAACTCGCGAATTGAAAATACACTGACCTACTAAACCCGAAACCCTTTTCTCGCGCAAGGCTCTGCATCACGAACCCTTTTTCTTGTTTTTGCAGCTGTCGGCGGAGTCCGAGGAGGGAGTTTAGAGTCTAGGGCAGAAAGGTACCAAGGTCTGCGGTCTTAAATTGGGAAAGGGTCTCGGTTTCATCCATGTACCTTTCGACCTCCACTTCCAGTCTCAAGCCTCTCTTGTATAGCACAGAAGCACCATCCACTTCAAATGTCATGCACAAACATATCGTCCATATCAACTACAACTTGACCCGTGGCAGTCACCAGTCCTGGTGCTGCCGAAGCGTTTCTCATACTTCAACTCGGATCCTCAAGCAATCCACGAACTTGAGCTATAGCCAGACTTGAGCCACGATTTAAGAATCAGGGTTCAGGGGTTCCATTTTGGGGGCTGTGGGTTCAGGGTTGCAAGTAGGGGCGACCCGGACTTCGGGCCACTGATAAGCCAATGATAGCCTAGTCACTAAGTTTCCGGGATAGGGCTTTAATTTAGGATCTTGGAGTTACGCTCTTCCCGCCGGTGCGGTTTGGGCTTCGGGGCTGGGTGTTGGGTTTAGCGTTCATCTCAGNGTAATGCTGATAAGAACAACATTGATACTTAACTTTCCGAGCCCTAGTAAAGCCGCAGGCCTAGACCTCTTGGCACCAACTGTCGGGTTCAAAACAGTGAACCACGAAATCCCAGGGATTGCCAACCTGAACCCTGACCCACAAAACCTATAGTGAACCCCAGAAAGTTGGAACATGGCTTTAGGAGGATTAGTGCTAGGATCCCCAACTTTCTGGCTTCTACTGTAAACCTAAACACATCAACCCTGAGTTCCATTCCAGCGTCCCCAGCTCCGACTAAGTGGACGTAGAACCCAAGAGAACCGGAAGCCCAAAACCAAACGGATTTGACAGGTCACCTTCATTCGGGTAAGTGCGCGTTGGAGCAAGCCGTGCTTGAATCCTTAGAGTGGGTTCAGGAGGCATTTCGAAGGGGAGGCTGCTGTAAGGAGTGTATAAGGGTTCATCAGGGCTGTATTAAGGGTATCGGAGGGAAATAAAGTTCAGGGTTGAGGGATTGGATTTCGGCTTTTGGGCTTTTGTTTAGGGTTGTCTTTGTTTAGGGTTTTCGGTCCTGGTGCCGGGTCTGCGAAAGGCTCTAGGGGCTCTTTCAAACAGCAAACTTCGCTCAACTTCAGGTTTAGCTTAAGCCCCGAAAGACCAAACCCCCAACGAATGACTTCTGACTACGCACAACCATAAAACCTCCCCAACCCTTAGCCTTAAAATCCTGAACCCTTGCTGTAGTAAACGCGAGATTTGGGCTTAGATCCGTGGTTCCTATGGCAGCAGGTTGCGACTTGGAGGATTTGTGACTGAGGCTTGAGGTTTCCGGCCTCTGCCGGTCGAGAGTCCAGGTTTCAGGCTGTCACGGCGCTGGGGTTTGACTTGGGTTGCTTTGTCGTTTGTCTCTCGTGCTGGTATGCCCTGGCCATAGAATCCTAGAAGACTGTACCTGCAACAACAAGAAGCCAACAACTAGTAGAAAGTACTAGCATGGAAGCCCGCCAACTGCAGCCAATGATTCGTGCAATTGTCGCTGGTTCTTCAAAGCCTCCGGATGCATGCTCGAACTTGCAGCTGAGGGATCTGTGAGGTTTGGAAAGAATTTGAAGCCAAATCTACCGACGACGAGAAGCAAAACTGCTTGCTGCGGCTGTTTCGTCAAGGACGTCATCATCCGCATCGCAGTGGTCATCGACAGCAGCACGGTGATCGCCGTCATGTCGTCATCATCATAACCATCGATAAACTCATAGCCATGACGATCACCAAAATCATCAGCAGCGTCATCGGCAGCAGCATGAAAGACAGCCTCACGAATAACATCGCCAGCAACCTCACAACCTGAAGCACCATCCTCAAATCATCTCTTTTGTTACCACCCCGAATTCACCCCGCAACAGCGTCATCATCACAATCGAATCTTCATCACGACCACCACCATCACCACTAGCGTCACCATAGCAGCGGCAGATTCAGAGTATTGCCGCCATCATCGTCGTGGTGGTGCTCCCCATCATAGTCAGAATCACGAACACAAGGGTCTTCGTCATGAGCACCCAGAGCATCCTAGTTGGATTCTTCAAGGTAAAGAAATCCTAAAACCCTAAGCCTAAGCCCTTCCTCGGATGGCTTCAATACATCATCAGTGAGGTTTGAGTGCAGGCTTCGGGGACTTCTATGCTAGCTGACTCTCCTTCTGGGTAGGCGTCATGAGAGATTTGGGACGGTGGGTCTTATAATGACCCTTGTATTACCCCTCGAAGTCATAGCAACCCTTAAGCCGCTATGTCTGAAGGTGCAACCTCGAATCCAAAGCTTCGAAGCCTAAACTCAACAAAAAATGCTACACGCACACATTGTCTTGGAATATTCTAGAGCATAACAGCTACTGGCTGACGCAAGGATCACAAACAAATAACGCTGGGGATAGCAGCAATAAGGGCAAACATCGGAGTAGGTTCATGCACTTACAAAACTGCAATCGAGTACTAGTAACTGGCTGCGGCTGTGGTGGGATTTGTGGCAGTTTGCGCGACTTGCGTTGGTGTGTGGCAGTGATGGCAGTGGTGGCAGTGGAGGCGGTGGAGGCGGTGGAGGCGGTGGAGGCCGTGAAGGCAGTGGAGGGGCGGTGGTGGAGCTCGTCGGCTTGGCGGTCAGCGGCCATGGTCAAAGTAGCAGCAATAGAACTCGCGGCAGTAGCAGTAGCAGTAGCAGCAGCAGTAGCGGTAGCAGTAGCAGTAGCAGTAGCAGTAGCAGCAGCAGTAGCAGTAGCAGTAGCAGTAGCAGTAGCAGTAGCAGTAGCAGTAGCAGCAGCAGCAGCAGTAGCAGTAGCAGTAGCAGTGGTAGTCGTAGTGGTAGTGGTAATAGCAGTAGCCGTAGCCGTAGCCGTAGCAGTAGCAGTAGGAGTAGGAGTAGGAGTATGTGGTGGTAGTGGTACTAGTAGTAGCAATAGTAGCAGTAGTAGTAGTAGTAGTAGTAGTAGTCATAGTAGTAGTAGTAGTATTGGTGGTAGCAGGAGCAGTAGCAGTAGCAGTAGCAGTAGTGGGTAGCGGGTAGTGGGTAGTGGGAGTGGGAGGGGGAGGGGGAGGGAGCGGTAGTGGGAGTGGGAGTGGGAGTGGTAGTGGTCGTGGTAGTGGTCGTGGTCGTGGTAGTGGTCGTGGTCGTGGTAGTGGTCGTGGTAGTCGTAGTCGTCGTAGTAGTAGTAGTAGTAGCAGTAGTAGTAGTAGTAGTAGTAGTCGTCGGGTCCTGACAGCTCTTTCTCGAGCAGTGTGAGAACTGGCTCCAGAAAAGCACCGAGCTCCTCAAACGTACTGGGAGTCGATTCATTCTACCGGGCGTAAAGGGTTTCGTGAAGCTTTATCAGGGCTTGTTAAGGTCTAACAACTGGGAGAGAGTTTAGGGTTTAATTGGGTTTGAGTATTTTGAGCTTGGGGCTTGGGGTTGAGGGCTTGTGGCTTAGCGTCTAGGACTTACGACATCTTAAGGCCTTGGAGGTTCGGAGTTGGGATGTGGTCTTAAGTTTAAGCTTCAACCGGTACGAGAGATTCTGGGAACAGGGGCACGTTGCTAAAGGTCCGTATCCTATTATTCGGGATTCAAGATCAGGCTTCTGAGCCGAAAACATCGGATCTGAAGACACTCTCGATCTTCTTGGCACTTTCCTTTTCGGGCTTCCGATTTAGGTCGCACTAGTCGCAGTTCTTCCTCCTGTCAGTATGACTACTCTTTCTCCAATGCGCTTTGTTGCTGAAACCATAAAGTGCTTCAGAAATTCGCACGTCCCAGAAAGCAGGATCCCGATTTTCTTCACACAAGCACAGAGGGCAAGAAACAGCTGAGGTTCGGAGATGTTTGGCTGGGGCCAGTACCGGGTGAAAGAGGAATGATGCAAGAACAGGCTGAGACTTGAGACTTGGAAATATCACAACAGAGATACGAATAACCAGATCTAATTAATCGCGAAGCCAGGGCAATAAAAGGGCCCCAGGGCTAGGACAAGCAAACAGAAAAGGAAGACTGGCAGGAAGCCTAGGAAATTTCTGGAACGTAAACTCGAACATACTGGGAAAACTACTTACAAAGGAAGTCTGCAATCAACCGTCCAGTTCAAACGAGAAGATGCTGGATGGCTTGGCCCATGGTTACGATGTTGCAACAGGCTCCAGGTGGCCAAGCATGCAACCATGACAATGCCAGCAACGCATGCCATAGGCTGAAACTTGCGAGAACGAAGTCCTCTGCAAACGCATAAACACATGGTGAGTGGTCTTGATGATTCGCGCGCCCCGAACCGATGCGACGAACCAGAAAAACTAGGTATACCACCAAACGTAGAGTTAAGAAAAGCACTCGTGAGAAGAACAAGAACAATAAGAACAATGCAAAAGAAAACAGTGTAGGAGGCACCAAAACCCCCAAACCCCAAGCCAAGCCCTTGATTGAGCAGAATAGACAAAACTGACTTATTGGGACTTGTTCCTTGCATTCACATGGCCTGTGCATCGACTTTCGAAAGACACCGTACCCGAGAGGTCTTATCGGGCTTTTTGTTCTGGAATTTTTTATCGGGTTTTGCGGAAGGTTTATATACCGCTTCGTTGGAAAACAAAACTGAACTCAGAAAATTGAGCCCGACCCCATTATTTGAGGCTCTTTAGCTCTCTGGGTTACACATAATGAAACAGGAAGCGCAAGCAGGGTCGTGAACCGGCAAACCGTCTTTTCAAAGCTTGAGTCCCTGCTGCACTCATTTGGGTAGTTGTCAAAATTAAGATCCCTTTTTGGATACCCTAAATAATAGGTGCCGTATTATAATAGGGACCCAAAAAGGGATCATAATTTTGACAACCACCCATTTGTCATAGAAAGATGTCAAGGACGGACTCTACAAATGGGAATTTCAGAAAAGAACCTCAGAACGTCAGAAAAGGAACCTTTGAAAGGTTCGAAAGAAGAGGACGAGTAAGCACCCACTTGTGAAAGTTCATTGCAGCTTGCTTCGGACTCGGCGGCTTTACACCATCACCCAAAGCCTAAACTAAAGGGTCAATGATGGTCGGCACACAAAATTGAATCTTTCCTGTTGCCCCGTACCCCGCTACTGAGGGAACTGGCCAGGATGATGTCCGAGCTCCCTTCTGCACAGGTCGAGAACTGAAGCCCGGAACCGTCAACCGAAAGCCTTTACTGAACCAGATCGAACACCTTAACAAAACAAGGTCCATTGGCACATATCCCAAATGCGCTCTAAGTCCTCCCAATCACCCACAGTGTTTGTCAACCGGGGATGAAAAGAAGATGTTCAATAGCCTCTAGATGACTTCTGCAGCCGTAGACCCTGTCTAGGTACAAAATACATCGTAGCCCTGACCTTCACAACTCCAACGGCCCTGTGTACCCGGAAGCCCGGAAGATTGCCTTGACTGCCGCCCGGAGGTGGAGGACTGGTACAATCAGCGTCAACTGCTGCTGTGCCGAGAGGCCTTACAGACTGGATTGTCGGAGAGTGCTGCAACATTGAATAGTGCTTAGGAAGCTTTTGCCACCAAGTTGACACCAAGATGACGAGGATGATGATGATGATGGTGGTGAGGAAGGTACTGCTGATTCTGATGGTGATGGTGATGATACTGCTGATGCTGATGACGAATAAGTGGTGATGACGGAGATCATGATCATCATGATGACCGTGACCATGATCATGACCATGACTATGATCATGGTCATCACCATGATCATGACCATGAGCCTGATCATGATCATGATGATGATGACGATGACTGTTATAGAACTAATGTCATTGTTAGTACTGTTCTGACTAGTGTTACAATCATTCTGATTATAGACATTATTGTCATTACTACTTTCACAAATATTGGTTATAATTCTGATTATGATTTATACTGCTACTCCTCCTCCTCCACCTCCTTCTCATCCTCCTTCTCCTACTACTACTACTACTACTACTGCTGCTGCTGCTGCTACTACTACTACTACTACTACTACTACTACGCGACGACGACGACGACTGCTGCTACTACTGCTATTGTCATTGCAATTGCTATTGCTGTAGCTATGGCTGTTGCTATTGCTATGCGCTACTGCTACTGCTATTGGTATTGGAATTCGTAGTGTTAGTGTGATTTAAACTTGTTGATAATGTTAATGTTGTAATATTACTGTTGCTAGTTTTCTAACTGTTCTTATTGTTAAAGCCAAAAATACATACACTGACATGTCTGACCTAAGCTGGACAGATGCAGTGAAAAAACACTTGTGGGAGAAAAGCCCTGCATCCGGAAACAAGGCGATAGAGTGCAGCAGGCCGCGGGAACGAGACCGGGCCAGTTCGGTCAAGCACCACGCTACTACGCCGGCTTCTCCCGTACTCAGCTATTGCTGTTGCTACATCAGGGATCGTACATCGTCTCTGCAGTTGCCTTTGGTGACTGTTCACTTTCCAGTTAGGAGGTGCGCATCGAATCAAGTGCTGCCCTCTCAAGCATCCAGCTCCCCACAAAAGTGCAATGGTTCTGGATGGCGAGGCTTAGATTCTTTGCGACGGTCCGGGGTAGAGCACTGGCACGGGCAGCTGTGCAAGGGACGCAATTTGATCCGACGAAGCTCTTTGATTTCGTCGGCTCCTCCCCCTTCCCCCTCCTCACTGACGACGACGAGTACTGGTTCCAGTGCTAGTGATTTCATGTTCTGACACCAATACTAGAACGAGTTGAAATAGAAGGAGACGCAGAAGCAGTAGCAGTAGGACTAGGACTAGGACTAGGAGGACTAGGAGGAGTCGGAGTCGGAGTAGGAGTGGGGGTTGTCGTGGTGGTAGTAGTCGTAGTAGTCGTAATAGTCGTAGTCGTCGTCGTAGTAGTAGTCGTCGTCGTAGTAGTAGTAGCAGTAGTAGCAGTAGTAGCAGTAGTAGCAGTAGTAGCAGTAGTAGCAGTAGTAGCAGTAGCACTAGTAGGATCATGCTGATCATGGCGATGATGATGATGATGGCAGTCATGGTGGTGGCGGCTATAATGATGATGCCGTTGATGCAGTGACAGTGATGGCTGCAACGGTCTTGATGAAATCATCTCGCCTGGAACTTCGGTTGGTGTTTGCAACGATGGGGAGCATGACAGTCGTCACAAGTCTCGTGCATGGTTGTTCAACCATTCGCAACGCCTCACGGGCTTTGGTAAACCAGAAATCCTGGAGCCTTGCTGCTTTCGGCCTTCCAGATTCCCATGATGGCTTCGTGCTGATACTTGCACTTGTCGCACTTGCACCGGCACACTTGCAGCCACATGCATGTCCTGTGCGTTTCCCTGACACCCTCAGCATTGGTGTCCACACGTCCTCCCATCTCACCGTGCACCCTGCAGGCAAGAGCCAGAAGTGTAATGTAGATGCCTAAACTGTTGCGAGTTTTGCTCATTTGGGTACCTGATTTCAACATAGTGTAGTTTACCCCAAAGCTGTTTTTATTCTAAAGGCCCCCTATACTTGAGGGAGTGTGCCACGCTAGATTGGGCTGCGAGATCATGCCCGGGATTCCGGGCAGCGTGGTCACCGCAGCGACCTCTTCGCTGATGAGAGAGTGAGAGCTTCGCAGATGCTTCAAATTCCCAGACACTCAAACCCTAAACCTCATGCAAAGAAGAAGACAAGAGCAACACAGAAGGATCTAAAGCAGCAGACAACACATCAAAAAGGGAAAGACGAACATACAGAGACAGCCCCGCCCACCCCTTCTCAAAGAATAACGGTTCTAATTATGGGCCGTGTGGCTGTCCCAGGCTCGCCGTTGACGCTTGTCCAACTTGACCAAAGCTTCCTGCAAGGCTTTGCGGGTGTGAAGGACTTTGCGGGGCTGAAGTTCTAAGAGTTGGTCATTGCAGCGTCTATTGAGAGTTGGCAAAGGCTTTGGAGGGAACTTTGAGGGCTTGGTAGGATTTTTTGGGCAGTCTGTGGGCCTCATGGGATTTACGTTCTCAGGGGTTCTGGGCCTTAGACCTCGCCTCGCCGGGTTGAGGTTTAGGGTTTAGGAGTTGGTTAAGGAGTTTGAGTTTGGGGCTTGAGCGTTCGGGGTTTAAGGTGTAGGGCAATTGGTGCTCTGGGCTTTTATACCAGGTTTTGCTAAAGGACATGGGGGTTAAGGTGTAGGATTTAGGGTCTTGAGCTCTTCAGAGTTACAGTTCAAGGGTTGCGGGGTCAAAGGTTGATGGTACGGTGGCACTTGGGTGTGCTTTCGCAAGACCTTTCACCCTAAACCCTAAGTTTTGACTTTAAACACCCCAGAACCCCTGAACCCGAAATCCCTACACCCTACATCCTAAACCCGACATCCTCGCACCCTAAACCCTAAAGNTAAGTTTTGACTTTAAACACCCCAGAACCCCTGAACCCGAAATCCCTACACCCTACATCCTAAACCCGACATCCTCGCACCCTAAACCCTAAAGCATCGTAGGCCCTCACTTCAGGCAACAGACTTGAATCTGCCCTTCCGCCAGCTTGCGCCCTCACAATGAAGAGCAAGCATACTGTGAAGGGTTGAGGGTCTAGGATACTAGACTAGGGTCAGGGAGCATATGATATCATCATGATATAATAGTGGATATACGGGAGGTTATTCATCGCCTTACATTACTGGCTCAGAGTGGCTCCTGCGGGGGTGGAAAATTAAGGAGCTAGAGTAAGAGGAGCATGAGATTCAGGGATGCGGCCTGCTACAGTCTTCTACACACGATAGGAAGGGCAATGTTGATTGAAGGATCGGAAGGCTGCGTAAGCACATGGTAGTTGATGAGACTATTCTGGTGTCGGCAGGGTTTTGTTAGGGCCCGAGGTTCCAAGCGGATATTTTAGTTCCCCGGACGCCTCGTGCGGAAGGTGGCAGTACTTGCCTTGCCCATGCATGGCAGTGTCCACTGCAGCTTTTTTTTTTGGCAGCTTTAGGGTTTAGGGTTTAGGGTGTTAGGGTTTAGGGTTTAGGATACTCGTCCATAAAATCTGGCAATATTGGCGACATAGCCAACGAAGAGAAGGACGGCGATTGTGGTTCTTACCATGTCTGCCATATGTTGGAATAGCCTAAGAACAACTCATGACCGCAGCTCGCCCGGAACGGAGGGACATGCTAACACACGACAACATGGATATCCGTGCATGCATCAGCAATGCTGCAAAGCAAGCGCGACTGCTCCAAATGCCGATATTATACAGATTGTCAATACTGTTGCTGCTGTTCAAAATATGACAACAATGTTACAAGCTCCACAATTACGATGGTGTTGGTGGTGACGATGGTGATGATGACGATGGAAAGGATGAGTCGTCGCGGCTACCACCGTCGTCGTTGTGATGGTAGCAGTACCGGCGGCGGCTCGTGTGAACAACATTGCTGAGCAACCAAGTCAGTATTGGCAGCCTGGCTTGTATCGCTATGGACATGAAACTGACATTACAGCGAACTCTATTTTGTACTCTTTGCCCGAGTGCCGTCCTAGGTATTGCCGTTGGCATTGTCTCTTCTGACGCATTGCGTTTCTATCGTCACTCTGATGACTCGTATCTCTATGACTGCGTCATACTGCGTCCAACAATTGGCGGACTCCTAGCTAATCCTGCTGTCGCTGCTACTAACGACATGATGGGGTCAATCTTCGCTTCGGGCTCTGACCCCTGTGAGCCTCTTGCAACGATGTCAACATTATTGGTCTTGGGGCTCGGAATTGGGGGATGAATCATCCAAGCGTTAAAGATTCGGGCTCGGATGGTTCCTGGAAGCAGGCTTGCGGAGCTGGGTTCGATTTCGCAGGTCAGGCTGTTCACCATAGAATGACGAGGGGCAATCATCGCCATTGGCACAAGTCCCGTGCATGAAGCGGATGCAAGGCCTGCCGCACAGGACCCTACGGCGCTCTCAAGCGATGACATAAGATGCCTGACACAACTAAACGTGGAAGTGATGACGCTGCTTCAGCTTCTACTCCGCGTGTGGCGACAGAAGCATCCTGGAACGCTCAGTGCCTTGCATGCAGCTATGCCATAGCTTGCAAGGCACAGTTCCTGAGCCCGGCCCTGGCCCTGAACCAAACACCGAACCGTGACCCGCGCCTGGCGCAACATTCCGGATGTGACCAAGATCCAGCGTTCAAGCGTGCGCCAGTCGGCTCCATGTACGGAGGATAGGGTGCCGAGGGTTCACGGAAGGATCTCGGAGAATGGTTCAGGACTTTAGTATAGGGTGTCGGACGTAGGGTTTGGGATGTTTGAGGCTTTAGGGCTGCAGGGCCATAGGGTTCAGGAATTTAGGTTTTACTGCTGAAGTGTTTAAAGGTTCTGGATGTAGAGTTGAAGCTTCTGGCATTTATGAACTACAGTGAGCTTAAGCGCATCCATGCTGCTTGGCCTGGGGCTTACTCAGAGGCTTCGGAAAAAGGATCGTCCTTTGGTAGCCAATAAACAGAGGCTCCCCGCCCAGTGTATACACCAAAGACCCCAGCGGCCCTAGCCGCCACTCGCCTAGGCCGAAGCTCGAAACACCAAAGAACAACCCTGCAAAGCGCAGGAATAAGACTCCCTACTTCAGCCTGTAAGCTGAAGGATCGAATAACCTAAAGCAACTAAGCCTCCAGGACGCCCAAAGCCCAAAACGTCTTGGGTTTTAGGGTCCAGGGCCTATGCTGCCAAGATAATCACTCACAGTATCCCGATATAAACCGTATTGTACAGTTTCAATACATAAAATACCTCAATTCCGTTTTTAAGTTATTACACAACCCGCAATCCAAGGAGCTTCTCCATACGATCCAACAAGCTGCTTGCGTGCTGGCTTCGCCGCATCTGGGCGTTGGAAGGCTTTGGTGCTCGGGGTTCGAGGGTTTACGGCTTGGGCTCCGCAAGCCCAAGCCTAAACCCCAAGCCCTAAACCGAACATCCCAAATCCTTGAGCCTGAAACCCTGAACCTTCGGCTTCGAAGGCTTTTGATGAGAGGGCTGAACATTGGGTTGCTTGCTGAATTCGGGGGGGAGGGGGGCCAAGGGTGCTGAAACTTGAGGGTTCTTGCCGGCTTAGATCTTCGAGCGGATTGTGATGTAGGGATCTACTCTAAACTTTAAACCTTTAAGCCCTAAACCCTTCGGGTTCTTCATACTGCTTTCAATGACCATGTCAGGTTGCGTCGCTGCCGAAGGCTTCAAGAGCTGACTCCAGCGTTGACTTATCTGGTGGCGGCTGGCCTGGGCGTGCCATTGCCGAGGAGCAGCATTTTGCGGTCTTCAGGATTAGAATTGCGTTTTGGTGTATGCTACAGTTTAGTGAGATGAAGTATATCATTACAAGGGGATACCAGGACATGTTCAGTCCTCTATGCGGCTTTTGAAGGCATCTGATAGACTAGCAGCAATTATATTGTAGACCTGCGGATTTTGAAGGCTAGGTTTAGGGTCTGGGGTCTAGAGTTGAGGGATGTTGAGGGTTTAGGACTTAGCATGTAGGCTTCTGTATTTCGGGTTTGGGGTCTAGGGCTTGACGTCCCCAAACCCATAACATGAAACCCTTGTTTGCCTAATTGCCTAGGAGAGTGAGGGTGGGGGGCTTGTTGGTGCGCATGTAAACGACCCTGAAATCAGAGCTGCTGCAATGCTGAAGAAAAACATGCCCTAATGAGTTCCGTAGACACTGGGTGATAACCCTGCGCTCACTGCTTCTCAATGTAGGAGTGCACTCCATATCGTTCTGGTGTGCTGCGCTCATCGCTGCGGCATGCTGGGCCCATTGTGAACGTGCTGTGACCAATGAAACAAGATGTCTCATTTCTCGTAGGAAAGCGTGTTGCGCAGTGTAACAACGTGTTGCACTCACCGTTGCAGCATAATGCGGTGGGCTTATTGCAATACAGCGTTCAGCCCTGATTATATCATAGGGTATCACAGCATGCTACAACCTGTTAGTTGCGATCTTTGCGTGCTCGTTGAATCATTGACGACGCATACCACGTTCATTGTGGCGGCCTGTTTCTCCCATTGAAAGAACGAGCAGCACATAGCTGCGCTAATCTTTCCCGCGCACACCGCTGAAACTGCGAGGTCTACAGTGTCTACAGTGGCCACCCTTGCAAGGCAGTTTGCTCATTGTGCAAATGTCTCACACTCGCTGCAAGAAAAAGTGTGTTGCGATGTCAAGAGGAAGTAAACCGAGTGGCACGGTCCAGAAACCCGAAAGACAAAGTACCCACGGAACCTAATGCCCCGGTAGTCAAGGAAGCCATCCTAAGTTGTGTATGAAGGGCCGTCCATCATTCAAGTGGTATTCCTTGCCGGCAGGGTATGATCTTCCAACAGCGCCCTATCCCTAAAAAGACCCGCCAGCTTGAGGGACCCATGTCGTTTTGAGCTTCAAGGATAACATCGCCACAAAACCTAAACCCTCAGCCCCAACAAAAAAAATTCCTGGACCCCAAGGCCGTTAAAACCCAGGACCTGAACCCTAAACTTCACATCAAAACCCCAAACCCAACAACCTGCATTGGGTTCTCCATTGTCGCCCACCCACATGAGGGCTCAGAGTTTAAGGCTTGGCGTCTTCGCGGGCTTCTTCTTTCAGGGTTGAAGGTTTGGAGATTTGGGTGTGGAAGACGTCCCCTTGAGCACACTCAACCTCCCATCCAATCCTAAACCCTCTAACCCACTGCGAAAAGAAGTCGCCGAGCTGCTGCGAGTCCGCAGTACAGAATTGGTAGCAGGTTCGTCACGGACCTATACCAAGAAGGTTTTTGTGGTTTCTACTACACGTGTAGAACCATGGCTTATCCTGGGGGAGTGGTACAGCGGCGTTCGGGATGCTTCCGGTTGGGGGCTTGGGGAGTGCTGGGGTGCGGGGCTCGGAGCTTAGGGCCGGGTTTGGGGAGTAACGTAAATTCGGGGCTGGTAGAGGGATAGTGCCGGTGCTAAAGAAGGGCTCTGCTCTGAAGACTTCATGAAAGCGTTTCACCTCTGGGGCCCTTCGAATTGCCTATTTCAGTTGTAGCTTCTTCAATAATAAGGACTGGCCTTTTCAGACCAACATAGACCTAAAACCCTCAACCCGAAAAAAACACAAAACCTCGACCAAAGAGCGGCAGCACAACAATAAAGCACACATGGTTCGAGGGTGTGGTCCACATGCCTACCTACCGACCGACCGGCATGTGTACCTACATACATACATACCTACCTACATACATACATGCCAGACTCGAAGACAAAGGACCAAGGTCTCCTTGCTCAGTATCCCCCTCCCCCTGCCTCGATGAATGATCGGCGAAACACAATCTTCTGCATGGCTGAACTCACGAACTCACACCCAGCGCCCGAGACTGTTGCCAGAGACAAAGGCTGCGTGGAAGCAAGCGCGGACTTATGGTTCTATCTTCGAGGTGGTTTCGATTCGGGGTTTCAGGGTACATGTATTAGGGTTCAAGGTTTAGGGTGTGAGGGTGTAGGGTTGAGGATTAGGGTCTTGGGTTTGGGTTTTTGGTCACGGCTTACGAGCCTACGACTTCTTTTAGTCTAGGGCCTCACGATTTGTGGGACGGGTGCGCACACAGCAGAGGCTCTGATCTTGCGACTTAGTCGAAGGGAGCGCTTCAAGTACTGATTGGATGTTAAGCTGAAGGCCTTCTGGGGTTTAGGGCTTTAGGGTTAAGATGAGGGCTGTAGTTTGTAGGATCCAGGGATTTGGGTGCAGGTGTAGGCTTTGATTAATGATCGTACTGTTGACACTGATGCCATGGGAGCATCAGTGTACATGACAAACATTTCAAGGAAACTCCACAACCCGAAGATCCATGAATTCTAAACCTTCAACCGGCCCCAGTACAGAGATTGAAGACACAGAGTTTGAAATGGCCGCGCCAACCACTCTCAAAAGAACCAAACTACCCTAATCCAACTGTCCATACACCCCAACTTTAGCACCATAGCAAGCGTCAGACAAAAAATCATAATGCTAGACTGCTAGACATCATATGCATAACAACAACCGTTAGAAGTGGCGAAGAAGAGGACAAAGACAGTGATGAATCCGAAAGACCAAACCTCTACTATAGGGGCCTCAATAATTGGAACAGGGCTTTCTCGGATTAATCAACCACCAGAGACGATGGCCCAAAAAACACCCACCTCTCCCAACCTCTTCCGAAAGCCCTCGGAGACACCGAATCTAAATCTCGGCTTTGGGAGTTACACCTTTTGGGCTGACGAAAAACATAAATCTCAACAGTCGGGAATGAAGGTGCAGAGTTTGGATCAGAGGCTTGCTTTTTGGGAGGCAAGGTCTGGTGTTTTGGGGTTCTGTGGTCTTTGTTTGAGCATCAGGGATTGCGCCTGCTCACCCTGTTACCTCTCTTCACAACCTTCATAACCAATACCTATTCCTTGCAACACAGAACGGAATCAGGCCGAACTGCAAAATCCTGACACTCAGCCGTACACCCTGAGGTCCAAAATCCCCCCTTTCCTCGATCCTGAAGGGCACGGATCAGAATGACTACACTACAATAACAACTGTATTGTTGCGAGAGGAACACCATCCTCAGGCAAGACTGAGAGTAACCCTGAGAGGAACCCTCATAGAACCATACAGGATCCCTTAAATCTAAGAACCAATGGCCTGATTGCTACCATGGTGTGTCCACCTGACAGGCCTTGGCCCGAGAAAAGCTCCCCTCCCAGACTCGCGCGCTGCTATCGGGATGTGAGTAGAGCTGCAGTTTAGGGTTTAGGGTTGACGTTGATGGAGTTCGGGAGTTTGGGATGGGAGGCATGAATGAGGGTTTAGAGCGCACTTGGCTATCAGGGGGACTTCGAACGCAGATGAACCAGTGCGGCTCAAGTACATTAGGAAGAAGTACCGCTTGGGGGCGCAATCAGCTACCCTGAATGATCCAACTTCTTAAAGTCCACCGGTGCTTCAAACGAGGGTTGCTGTTCGGGTTGGGCAGCGTCCGGGATGAAGGTTGAAAATCGCTATTATGAATTGACGGCTGTGACGCCGAATGACCAGGACTGTGATGGGTACTTGTGGTTGAGCAATGTTGGCTTCGTGTTGGGATGTGGCCATGGATTCGGGACCTTCGTTCTAGGCGCGATGGAAGAAGAGATACGTACTTCTTCATGGCTGGGGCATCCTGTTGGCACGGTGCAGAAGCCACAGGAGGGCGGGCGGGACTCGAAGGTGTGCGGAAGCAGTATCACTAAAGGAATGGACCCGTCAGATCAACCTCTTTCGCCAAGAGTGGGCAGGAGCTTTGAGATTCGAGGTAAGAGATGAAATTCAAACATTCATATGCTCCGAGTTCAGCATCCCGCAGGCCTGTAGGGGATGTTAATAGGGCGTCGTATACAGTTCAGGGCTTCGGCTTCTGGAGCTGCTGTCCTGATGCCGGTTGTGGGCTCAAGAAGTTGCTTGGACAACAAGCGGTAGGTATGGTGGTAGTAGTCGTCGTCGTCAGTCGCAGTTGCAATCGTCGTGCTAGTACCGGCCGTCGTCCTCCTCGTCCTCGTGGTC
This sequence comes from Symbiodinium sp. clade A Y106, assembly GCA_003297005.1. Taxonomy (NCBI): domain Eukaryota; class Dinophyceae; order Suessiales; family Symbiodiniaceae; genus Symbiodinium; species Symbiodinium sp. clade A. The sequence goes on from BGNK01002818.1 coordinate 52,189, forward strand.
GTCGTCGTCCTGGTGGCGCTGGTGGTAGCCGTCGTCGTCACAGTCAGTACTAGTAGTACAATACTAGAACTAGCAGTAGCACTACTAACTGGTACAAGTACGAAGAAGAGCCACAAGAAGAACAACGAGGAGCGGCTAAAACTACACAGCAGCCCCGAATCCTCTCGATCGTCAAGCACCCAACAACCGGACACGTCAAACTCCCAAACCTTGAGCCCGAATGCCCGCAAGCCACTTTACACATCCATGCTCACAGCAACAATCGTCAACACCACCATCATCCTGAATCCTACACCCCTATTAAACCCCTAAACCCCCAAACCCCAAACCCTAAACTCTAAACCCCCTAAACCCCCTAAACCCCTAAACCTAAACCCCCTAAACCCCCTAAACCCCCCTAAACGCCCTAAACCCCCTAAACCCCTAAACCCTAAACCCCATGAATCTTATCCGAGTCGGTCCTCCTCATGGAAACCTGGGGCCCGGGCAAAGCTTCCGCAGGGATATCGTCGTAGGCCCGGCTCATGGCCTCCAGGCNTTAGGGGTTTAGGGGTTTAGGGGTTTAGGGGTTTAGGGGTTTAGGGGTTTGGGGGTTTGGGGGTTTGGGGGTTTAGGGGTTTAGGGTTCGGGGGTTTAGGGTTTAGGGTTTAGGGTGTAGGGTTCAGGCTTTAGGCGGCTTTAGGGACGATCCCCACCTGGGCCTCCGGAGTTTCAGGGCTTCAGAGCCTACGGTTCAGAGTTCAAGAGGGACATGCATGAGAGACTTCTACAGAACTCTTCGCCTCAGCACAGACTGTAGGTAAAAATCTCATGATCTCACTACTAGCACTGTACTCGCATCTATTTGGAAAGCGTGTGCCAACAGAGTGGGACTTTAATGTCTAGGGCAAAGGGATTAGTTTTCAGCGCCCGAGGTGCGGGACCTACAGTGGCATAATGCTTGCTTGCGGTGACTATCTCTGTCATGGTCATCAATATCTGTTTGAGTATTGCCGCTTTTGCCCGATGTTGTAGACACCATTTCTGTGACCATGCTATCTCCGTGAATACCGCTTCTTTCCGTTATCACCAGCAGTCCAAGTAGTAGTCGCTGCTCATCTTGGCAGTGGCAGTAGCGGTAGCAATCGCAAAACTGCAAGCAGCACCAGCAGCAGTAGCAGCAGCAACAGCAGCAGGAGCAGTCGTGGTAGCAGCGGCAGTAGCGGTAGCAGTGGAAGTAGCAGTAGAAGTAGCAGTCGCAGTAGCAGCAGCAGTAGCAGTAGCAGTAGCAGTAGCAGTAGCAGCACCAGTAGCCGTAGCCGTAGGAGTAGCAGTAGCAGCACCAGTAGCAGTAGCAGTAGCAGTAGGAGCATTAGCAGCAGCAGTAGTCGTCGTCGTCGCCGTAGTGGCAGTCGTAGTGGTAGGCGTAGTAGTCGTAGTCGCAGTCGTTATCGTAGTAGTAGTCGTAGTAGTAGTAGTAGTAGTAGTGGTAGTAGTAGTAGTAGTAGTAGTAATAGTAGTAGTAGCAGTAGTAGTCGTAGTATAGTAAACTTCCTGAACCCTGTGTTTCGAACCTCCTCGCGCCGCTGCAGTGCTTCCTGCCGGAGGGACAGGGGAACCCGACATCCTACGACCGAAGGGCGCGGAATAGTATTCAAGTGCTGGCACCACAATCTAAGGCTTTTAAGGCTTTGAAGAACGGGCAGGTCAGAGCCTGGGTGCATGGCACTTGTTATCATCAGTGTTCGTTGAGGTGGCTGCGACGGCGGCTTTTGTTGTGGTTCTACTGACGTCGCTGTTGCTGTTGCTGCCGTTGTAGTTGTTGTTGCTGACGTTGTTGCTGATGCTGCTGCTGGTATTTAATGTCCTCTTCCTCGTCGTCAGTGACGTTGCCGCTGTTCTCAACATGCTATTCCGCGAGCATTGATGCATCACATCAATGGAGTCCCAACTGACTTGATGGCCTTGTCAGGCAGCCATCACTTGTGAATACGAGAATCTTCCACCAAGAACGGAAGTGGAAGCAACACCCAGCCCGAGCCTCATCCTCCAGACCCGAAAAGCCCTATAACCTTTACCGTTCAGCACGCGAACCTTCTGTGCTACTGGGGCTGCAACGAGTCTTGCAAAACAGTAAGAAGATGGGGCACTCCATAAAACCCTAAACTCGAAGACCCCAAAAGCCGTTAAGTTGAGCCAGATGCCCGTCCTCAAACTGGCGGAGAGTTTCATAGGTTTGCAATGCCACCTTCAAACGCCGCGTCTCCCCTCGGCACCAAAGCCCAAACTCTGCAAACCAGAGCTTTACAGGGTTTCAGAGGGTAGCACGAATGCTGCAGAGGGCCATAACATGATCCCCACATAGAACCCGATGTCGCTCCTTCAAAACGGCCCTAGTGTAAGGCTGAATAATTATCCATCGTATTCCTTTGGGTTCTTGTGTATACTTCTGGGATAATACACCCTAGAACCCTGTTCTACTTATCAACGCCCGAATATTATGCTCATGCAGCCGCTTCGGTTCTTGGGTTTAAGATCCCAAGGCTTGGTACCTACACCTTTTAGCCGTAGGGATGGCGGCTTACAGCTTTTGCGGGTTTAGGGTTTGAGAGGTCAGGGTTTGTGATTTGTAAGGTTTAGCGGTGTAGGGGATGTAGGGTTTTAGGGCTTTGTGGTGTAGGCTGGCTGCTTGGAAGACGGTTCGAGCCAAGATGTTGAGGGTTTCTCGGTTGATGCTCGGAGGTGCCTGCACATCAACTTACAACTTGCAAGGGCAATATCTTTAGACAAGGCCGCTATGTTGCATTCCTTTATGAGTTTGTAAACTTCAGACTATTGCACCCATCATATGAAAGTCAACATGGTATGAGCAAGGACCGGCTCTGTAATGAAACAATGCGGTTCGAGCACAGGCAAGTGTGCAAAGGCAACTGCATCAGTGCCGAGGCTGCTCAGACCAACATGCCGAACATTCTTCTCGTTTCCAGCATCTTTATTACCAGGAGCAATAGAATTCCAGAACTAGCTGATACTCCCGTCAGTACCTTGTAATGCTACACAAATACAACCCTTAATTACACCATAACAGCTGCAATGTGTTCAAGCCATTCGTGTGCCAGGGACAAAACAAGCGAAAAGTCAGGCAGCTGGGGCAGCAGAAGCTGAACCCATCTGCAAAGTCTTCTCGCAAGATCGGCGGTTTAGGATTCAGGGTTTAGGGTTTAGGGTTTAGGGCTCGCTGTGCTGTAGACTCCCTGGCTCTCCGTGCCATGCATCGGAGTTGGAAATCTTGCAAAAGATGTCGCAAACCTTCCAATGACATGCGCAGCTACTGACCCCGCAAAGGGAGTTCACTGCTTGCAAGGGAAGGACGTGTTGACTTCTGCGCAACTGAGAAATACGCGCAAGTCTTCANCTACTGACCCCGCAAAGGGAGTTCACTGCTTGCAAGGGAAGGACGTGTTGACTTCTGCGCAACTGAGAAATACGCGCAAGTCTTCAAGAGCAGAAGTTCCGACACATCGCCAACACACAGCTGCAACAAAGCCCCAACAGCTAACGCTGAAGCTGCCACCTCACAACACAACTTCAAGCCATTCGTGTGCCAGGGACAAAACAAGCGAAAAGCCAGGCAGCTGGGGCAGCAGAAGCTGAACCCATCTGCAAAGTCTTCTCGCAAGACCGGCGGTTTAGGATTCAGGGTTTAGGGTTTAGGGTTTAGGGCTCGCTGTGCTGTAGACTCCCTGGCTCTCCGTGCCATGCATCGGAGTTGGAAATCTTGCAGAAGATGTCGCAAACCTTCCAATGACATGCGCAGCTACTGACCCCGCAAAGGGAGTTCACTGCTTGCAAGGGAAGGACGTGTTGACTTCTGCGCAACTGAGAAATACGCGCAAGTCTTCANCTACTGACCCCGCAAAGGGAGTTCACTGCTTGCAAGGGAAGGACGTGTTGACTTCTGCGCAACTGAGAAATACGCGCAAGTCTTCAAGAGCAGAAGTTCCGACACATCGCCAACACACAACTGCAACACACAACTGCAACAAAGCCCCAACAGCTAACGCTGAAGCTGTCACCTCACAACACAACTTCAAGCCATTCGTGTGCCAGGGACAAAACAAGCGAAAAGTCAGGCAGCTGGGGCAGCAGAAGCTGAACCCATCTGCAAAGTCTTCTCGCAAGACCGGCGGTTTAGGATTCAGGGTTTAGGGTTTAGGGTTTAGGGCTCTCTGTGCTGTAGACTCCCTGGCTCTCCGTGCCATGCATCGGAGTTGGAAATCTTGCAGAAGATGTCGCAAACCTTCCGATGACATGCACAGCTACTGACCCCGCAAAGGGAGTTCACTGCTTGCAAGGGAAGGACGTGTTGACTTCTGCGCAACGCGCGAACACCAACGACTGCATCAGGCAGCCAGTGGCACAAACTCGGTGGATGATGCAGCAACCGGTTACACAACAGTTCCAAAGGATCCTTAATACTTAACCCCTAAAACCTAGTCTTCCACGATACCGCGACATCTTCCCGTGGGCGCTGCAGAAACTGTGAGCTCATCTTCCGCCAGCTTCCCATCTGTCCCCCTGCCACAACATGAACCTCCAGAACCTTATGCCTTACCGCACAGCCCAGACACCCCACAAGAACACCAGCCTTGAACCTCATGAGCCTACCTGCAAAACCTGGACCCTCGCACCCTAGAAAAATCTCCAACCGTCAAGACCCCAACCCCGAACCCACGGAGAAACCGGCCCTGAAATCCTGTTTGCAGAGTGCCAAGCTGGCAGCCTCGGTCGCCTCCTTCGAAGGGAGAGCAAAGTCTTCTACAAGTAGGGTTACAAAAGCGTAGGGATTTAATGGAGATCTGGGGGGATTCCCAGGGATTTCAGGGATTTAGGGGCATTCCAGGGGTCTGGGACGTGTTTGGGAGGGGGGCTTTAGGAGGTTAGGTTTTCGGAATTTAAAGAAGCTTTGGGTTCAACAGGGCTTCGCGACTAGGAATTACGGTGTTTCGGATGTATGGACTTAAACTTTAGGCTTTCAGGGTTACGGGCTGCACGTCTCAGATTTAGGACGTCCCGTTGCTGAAGGCTGGCCTTCATGTTGGCCTCAGGCCGGCCGCTTTCATCTTAGCAAACCCAACAATACCCTACATCAAAGCCCCAAAACTCCAAAAAATAACCTTGGGCCCTCGGGCCACAGTTGGAGTATGAGGGACTTAAGAAGTAGGGCTGTAAGTACAAACGAGGCAATCCTGTGGCGTTTAAGGTGGTAGTGTGTGCCGATTTTGTCCTTAAGAAATCCTCCACGTAAGATCGACAACAAGCTACAAAAGACCAAGCGTTACGGGTGGTCAGTGTATGGAGGATTGGCCCTAGGTTCAAAGTCCACGACTCAGCGCCAACACACTGATTTAGGAGCCTGAACAGGTCTACCTGCTAGCTTGGACTGAGTTTACGAAATGTGTTACGACAAATTCAAGCTGTCCGAGAGACCAGGACCCCCATGTTGCTGAAGACTAGCTCTCTAAGCCTAGACCCCTAAACCGTACACGCTAGACCCTGACCACCGCCTTGGTACTACTTCAACACGTTCGGGAGCCCTGAAGAGGCCGCGACATGTCAAAACCCATCATGTCCCCCGATCTTCCAGATCCTAACTACTTTCAGGATCATGGGACTTAGTAACTAGGGGTTATTATTAGGATTACTATACTTATAGTTACTTCTAACCCCAATGAAGAGAGTGCTATCAATCAGGGGCACATCAGCTGCAGCAAGCCTCGCTGCACTTTGCACGCTGACGAAAGGACCCATCACCTGAGCATCTTTCCGACTGTGGCGGTTCCAACTTTGCGAGTTTCAGGAAGTAAGGGAAAGCAAGATAGACCCTACTATGAACCTGTTCTCTTCCAGGGGCCTTGATAGAAGGATCCTAGCTATAATCCTTCTTAATGGCAGGGCGCTAAATTCATCCAGGGCCCGAATGGCCCTGTTTCAAGCCGTAGGCAGTCATGCATAATGCTATATACTAATATGCATCTTTACTGTTCTAATTATTGAGGCCCCTGTACCAGCACGTCAGAAGCTGTGGCTCGAGCTCATAAAGATGGACATGGCTCTCCGGAGCGCACGAAAGGCCGCACGAAAAGGTGCCGGAACCCCAAGTGCTGAGCTTTACACTCTCGACTACATGCATCTGATTCCCCAACATCAACTTGTCTCAAGAGATCTATGCAGTAAGATCAAGAAATATCCTCGCACTGTGGATGCATGGGGGTTTCTGCCCTAAACCCTAAACCAATTCTTCCGACACTTCCATGCCACACCAATGGTCGGAGCTGAGTGCGTAAGTACCGGCCGGGCAGCTACCGGGACCGCTTCGGGTTTAAGGGCTATGGATATAGGGTGTAAGGCTTTGGATTTAAGATTCAGGGTTTATTTAGGGTTATTAAGGGTTGTTGAGGGTTTAGGGCTTAGGATTTGAGATGTAGGTTTTCAGGTTTAGAATTTCGGGTTTAGGATTTAGGGTTGGGGATTTAGGCAAACCCCTCAGCTAAGTTGTTGGGGTCCAGGGTTTTTTGGGCTTCAAGGCACACCCTCGTGGTACAGAAGTCAAGGGCACCACAAGTCAAGGGCAGTCTTCCTAAGCCAGTTTGTGATGCTCGCTGTTGCTGTCATTGCTGTGTTTACAGCCGGTAGTCTTGCCAGTATGCCCCTAACATGTTATCGCTCTGGATCTAGATCTTGCAGTGTCATTGCATTTGGGGTTTCGGCTTCTCTGAAACCTACTACCCCCAACTCTCATCCTAAACCCAAATCCCCTCAGCTGTTGACCTAAATCTTAATTAAGCCCCATATCCCAGACCATGAGCTCATGACTTAGGTCCAGCTGAAGCATTTTGCCACGGCTGCCTTCATCTCATTCTGACCCTAAATGCCCAGAACCCCTGAACCCCGCAAAAAAGACTAAACCTCACCGCCCCCGGCCCTGCATCCTTCTCCTTTTATCTTTTCCCACACGGCTCAGTGGGATCAGACCTCGGAGGCGGCGGGCTCTGAACTCCAAGCCCACTAAGGCGAAGAGGCCGAAAGAGCCCTAAGGCCCAAAACCCAAGGCCCAAGAGCCCTCACCCAAAGCCCTATTGCCCTAGAAGGGTTTAGGGTTTAGGGTCCAGGGTTTAGGGATTAGTTTCAGACGAAAGGGCCTGCTGGATCGGAAAAACAGTGGCAGCCTCACTGAAATGCCGAAACCGCACTGCTTCAACAATAAACCATTCCGTGGTAAACCCCGAGAACCCACGCAGCAAGTCTTGCCATATTCAGGTTGAGGGTTCAGGAGCTCAGAGATTAGGTATGAGCTTCTGCAGGGATTAGCGCTTAGAGCTCAGGGTTTAGTGTTGAGGGATTTATCGTTTAGGGTTAAGGCTCAGGGCTCAAGAGTTTCGGGTTTTGCGTTATAGGCTCGGTAGAGGATGAAGCCTCCACATACCCATAATTCCCAAAGTCCTAAACCAAGAATCCCTAAAGCCCTAAACCCGTAAACCAAGCCTCCGAGACCCTCCGCATCTCCCCAACTTCAATTTGGGGCCTCCAGGCTCCAGAAAAAAAGAACCAATATACTCTCAGGATGCGGGGACGATAAGGGGCCCCCCACTATTACTGCTCATTCACAGCGTGGTTTAAGGTTTCGGGTTATGAACCTAAAGCCGAAAGCCGAAGTTATTGCACCTTAAAGCCTCCCTCAGGCCGCAAAAGCTCTGTGCACTGCCTTCTTCCCGCTCCGAAGACTCCTTCGCAAGGAGAAGCCCTCGCTGGCATGCTCCAGGAGGCAGTTCCTGCACACAGAAGGTTTAGGGTTTCGGGATAGGGTTTGGGGTTTAGGGCTTGGGGTTTACAGTTTAGGATCAAACTGGCTTTGAGGTTTGTGAAGATATTTAAAACTTCAGATTGGGTAGCCAGTTGAAGGCTATGACTATGTTGCTTTGAGCCACATGCACCCGGAATCCTAGATCCTGCACCCTGCAACACGGCCGGATGTTGTGATTGCTAGGGTTGTTGTGAACACCATGAGTGATGGAGTACTACTCGCGCAAGCAGCATCACCAGCACTGCTGATACATCGCCCTCTTCTCACACCCAATGAAAAGCAACAAAGCCCCGCGAGACAGGGTTTCAGGAAAGAGTTCCCTTCGCTTCTGGTCCTTCTCGATTATCTGGCTACTTCGTGTCATGGGGGGCGGTCCTTCATGTGGAGCATACTAACCCTAAACCCTAAACCCTAAAGTTACTACGGAGGGTCCCTCAACCCTAAACCCCAAAATAAAGCTTTTCTGTGCTCGCTCCTCATCTGCTCGGCGATGACATGGCAGCCTGAGCATTCTGCAGGCGTTTATAATAAAAGCATGGTCCTCTTAGAGTTCATTATGTTGTCGGGTTTTCTACTGCTCTACAGGGCTCTATAAAGATTTGATAGGAGTAGGGCTTCTCTTGGCTCTTTAGGGGGTCGGTTGTATACAGTAGGGGTGTTAGGGTATATGGGCCCTCATAGCCAAAGTTGGAAGTTGAGGCATGTTGTTTCAAACCCTCTATATATCGGTGGAAGGCTGAAACTTTTTGGTTTCAAGCTGATGTCGCTGTTCAGCTCCGGGACTTGTTTCCGCGCGCTGACAGCTTTGTGCTTGCGTTGCGGGGCCAAATTTACTTGGATGTTAAAGGAGAAAGAAAGTTACCGGTTGGGTTTTACAGGTCGTCTCTGGGTTGTTTTGCAGGATTGCGCCAAGGGCATTCTGAGTATTGGGCACATCTTGTGTTGCGCGTACTTGCAATATGGATCTATACAATTTGGGGATGAATGTTTTTGGTCGCTTCATCTCAGAAACTCCCAGAAAGGATGGATAGCTCGAGGTCTCGGCTTGAGCCCCTGCGGTTTGGGCTCAACTCCAACATCCTACAGCCCATGAAAGCCCTGAAACCCTGAGCCCTAAATCCTACAGTGTTGCAGACTATGGTCGTGTCACACCGACCAGTCGGACAGGATCAATGCAATTTACCGGGGGTATTCTCATTTTTTCGTTAAAGCTTGAACTGATTGCGTGGCTTTCCTCCTTGTGTGTGGAGAACAAGGCTTTTCACTCGTTTCATTGCTTTTAAACCTCCCTGAAGTGTTGTGTGTGAGAAGACGTTTTTTGTTCTTGTTGTCCATTGTTGCGTGCTTGCCTACACGAAGTTTAACATTGAAACTTCCTGTCCCCCAAATCCGCAGCCCTAGGCTTTTGGGGGTTGGGCTTCTCGGGTTTACCCACCTCGTAGCTACCATGGAAATCCTTGGAGCCCCCTGCCCTGAGAGTTCATGCTAGTTTAAATGGGAGTTTCCGAAAATAGGGGACCCTAATATAGTACCCCAAATAGTAGGATCCTTATTACAGGACCCCTAAGAAAGGTACCCCTAATTTTCGGAAACTCCCAAATGAGGGCAGGCAAGCTCGAGCCGCTGAAAGCTCAACTCAAAGCCTCAGACATTCTGTAGTAACCTTATAATAACCATGGTTATAGGCGTGACCTTCTCGAAACCGAAGAGAAATCTGACAGGAGCCATCGAAATTTAATCGGGAATTGCACAGGAATCTTGAGGGTAATCGTTTGGCAACCTTACTGTTATACTATTACTATTACTATAATGCGACTAGTCTGACCATTAGACTATTGCTATTACAGTGAGAGGTCGCACCTTGCAGCGCCATCTCATAGAGTGGGGCGAATTGGCCGTCCGGAACCTTGGCCTCCACCTGTCATGGGATCGTAGGCAACCGCCGTGCTTTACTAATTAGTAGGGGTCTGAAAACGAGTAACCATATCCCTTATGGTTCCTGTATAACTATTCTATAACATACACTCAAGCCTACTCCAATTGCTAAGGCCCCCATAGTTTGGGTGGTTTTGACGGGGCTTGTAAGGGGTTGTGGTTGCTCAGCCGTCATGACTCACCGCAACAGCAACGGAAGCACTAGCAACAGGATCAAACTCTAGACACGATCACCACCCCCACAACACTAACATCGTCTTTTACATGCCAAGAAGAGCAGCCGCAAAAACCCTGAACCCTGATATCCTGAAGCCCTAAAGCGCATGCCGAAACCCACAAGCCTAAGCCCTGAACTCTTAAGACCGTTATGCAGCCTGTCGAGAATCCAATAAAGCACTTCAACATCCCGTTTGAACGCCAGATGCAAACCTTGTAAGACTCGACAAAGACATGTCTTCAAACTGCAAGACCCTTTGCAGAAACCCATGAAAATCTGTAAGAACCTTAAACTATGCTCTTCGAAAGAAACTGAGAAAACCGCTACAAACCTTAAGTTTAAGGCCTCCAGAAGTGTTGCTTTCCGGGCGCCGGTGAGGCTGGCGAGGAGGATTTCAGCACTCCCAGACTGCTCCTCCTTCGTGCGTTTCTGTTGGCTTCTATAAGCGTTTCACAACGGTTCTATACGCGAATCTGAAGAGATTCTACTAGGGATTTACAAGTAAAAATTCTAGAAGTGTTCTACAAACGGTTTTGGGTTTGGAGTTTCTGGCTTGAGCCTGTCGGGCTCGGGGTAGGCTTTCAGAGTCTTGGGTGCCATGCTGCGTTCCAGGACTTCTGGTTTAGGGCTTCGGGATACCTGCTTGTAGGTTGGCAGTAAGGCAAGGGGATAAAGGTGTTGCACGCCACCCATCCCCCCTCCCAAAAAAAAGAGATAGGGCGACAGCCTGCAGTCTTCGGAGCTCTTCGTTGTAACAGCAGTATCGGTCGTCGTGGCCACCGCTGTCGAATTCATCTGTATTGGCAACGCTGATAGTGATGATGATGCTATGGCTAAAGATCACGATAATGGTGATGATGACGATGGTGATGATAATGATGATGATGATAGCTGCGGTTGATGGTAGCAACCCCCTACTACCCCAAAACCTGAACCCCCTACAGAACCCTGTTCAACCATGGCCGGGGAAACACCCTAAACCCCGTTCAAAAGTGGAGCGCAAACCCGGAAAATCCCGCCCTAAACCCTAAACCCTTTACCCTAAACCCCTTACACCCTAAATCCATCCAAGTTCCAGCGTCCTCTCTGCTGAGATCGATCGCCGGCTTCCGGCCCAACCTGGAATTGGGGATTTTGTCTAATCTCCTGGGCTCTTGTAGAGTGGAGACTGCGGGTCTGAGAATAACGGCTGACAGAAATCATGGCATCCTTATTCTGCAGACCCCTGAAGTAAGCCCTGAAGCCTAAACTCGCTGAGTTTAAAGAGACCCAAAGCCTGGCTTGGGCTCTGAGCAGTACGGCCTCGTAGGGATCCCGCAAGATGGAAAGCCGACACGGGGGCAAAATGAAAACCCACGTAGCTGTATCGGTATCGTCCAAGAAGCACCAAAACTCTGTCGAACTATGCGCTCTTTCTCGCAGCGGAGAGCAGGTGTGCCGCTCTTCGTCCCGTACTGTAGTCAGAAGCCGGCAGATGGGGCGAACATGGTTCCTTGAAGCTCTCTTGATTCGGGTTCGGCGGGCTCGGAGTCTTTACCATACGGGAAAGTCCTTGCGTGTCGGGCAGCCGCTCGTGCAGGCTGCCCTGCTCCACATTGCTAGATCTTTGATCGTAGCAAGGTGTGCCAGAATTGCCAAATGGCCGGAAAATGGCTCCTATGGCATAGTTAAAACTTTCTACCCTTCAGTCACAAAGATGCGAGGCTGCTACGAAGGCCTGCGGCGCGAAGCATACCTGCTTCTTGCAATGTCTGTTGACTCACTTTAACATGCAAGGCCAAAGGCTGCTTGAGCCTTGCTCACCAGGTGTAATTGTCTGCGATCATGGTGTTCTGAAGAAAACTCCACACCTTGAGGTAGGCGCTCTTCAAGGCCTCTGTAAATTCTGTCTCCAGTAGATCCTCCAAGGTGGCGATGAAGGCCTGGCCCATGAGATCGTAATGACAGGCGAGAACCTTGTAGCGCACGTGCTGCACGCCCAGCTTCTCCAACTCCGGTTCTAAGGTTTCTAAGTCATCCAGCAAGGAGACAGCTACTGCCATGGTGTTCACCACCCTGGCACCATGCTTCTCTAAGCGGCTTCCCGGCAGCCACATGGTCTCCTCGTCCTTGGCGAAAGAGAAGAGTTTCTTGACGTCGGGTGCAATGCGGAAAATGTGTCCAAAGAGCATGCGGCCAGTCGCCTCTGCACCTACGACGGCCACTTTGGCAAAGGTCCTCTGCACAAGTTCTATGTCTCCGTCGTCCAACAGCGCACCCACCGCAGGCGAGAGCTCGGAAGCTTCCATTGGATGAGAGCTCGCTAAGGGTGCACTAAGGGGTTGATCAGAGCTCTGTACAAGGTCTCTGCAGAGGTTCTAGCTCGCAGCCATGGCTAAATCAGTTTTGCAGGCTCAGGGCACTTAGGAAAAATTGCTCATATTACGCATAATCCCAGCTAGGTCACGTGGAAACTTGAATACCCTGACGCCCTACTTATCCAAAAGTTTTTTCTTTAAGCCTTTCGGCGCAAAGGGGCCCAGATGTTTGGGTGCGACTCTTGACACTGGAACGGCAGGCAGTCCGTCACCAACACCTCCAAAGCCCTAATGCCGTAAACCCGAAGCCCTTGAACCCATGCAAGGTCACTGTCGAGCACTGCCAAGGTCCGGGCAGTCCCGCCGTGCATGCTGCAACAAGGTCTCGCATCGGAATGCCGGCATCTGCAAGCGCTAGCGTTGCCTCCATTCAGTTCTAAGGTTTGGGGTGGGTTCCAGTGTGCCTCTAATCTGGAACTCGATTTCGTTTTAATTGGGGGGGTGTTGGGCTCCCTCCATCTTGAGCGATTCTGAAGATGAGAGCGGGTCAAAGGAGAGAGAGGCCTCAAAGTTCAGCAAGGAACATGGTTTAGGTTTGGGGCTTTCGGGCTTCGGGACACAAGAACGGGGCGCTGTACAGTGCTTTCGCAGTTGTGCAATGGCGAAGCAGGTGCTAGCCAATCAGAACAGCAACTGTTCCAGGAAACAGGCCTACATTCCAAAACCGCCATGCTAAAACCCCAAACCCACAGTTTAAGCCCTAGAGCTATACATTCCCAAAACTCCCAACACAAAACCCTTAATGGCAAAGCAACCCTAAACCGAAACCCCCAAAACTTGTTGCCCTCTCCGAGTTACCGCATTGATCGCCGCTGCCATGGAGCTTCCCTCGGCCTGGCAGTCTGAGCTTTCGGGCTTTCGGGCACTTAGAGGGGTTGGGGCTTGACCGTTTGGGGCTTTAGGGTGTGGGGTTTAGGGCCTTTAGGTCGGGACAGGGTTCTTACAGGGTTCTACAAGATTTCTATAATTTTTACGGCATTCTGCGATTTGCTCAGGGTTCTAGAAAGGCTGTCTGAGGGTTTCTCAAAAAGCGTTTGCACCAGGCTTCTTCCGGCTTCTATAAAGGGTACTATTGGGTGTTATCAGGATTAGGCTTACATGCTCAGGGATTCAAGGCCTTTGGGTTTAGGGTTTTGGAGTTGTAGGACTGTGGGTGTAGATCCCTGATCAACAAGCCCGCCTCCCAAAATAGGGATTGTAACAAAGAACCAAATCTTCGGGCCTGTGAATAAAACCAGAGGCTCATTCAACAGGGGTCGACATGAAGGGTGTCCAAAGCCAGACCCCAAGATTTATTTACAGCCTGAACTTCAGGGCCTGGAGGTTTTGGGTTTTGGGTTTTAGTCTCTCTGCAGTGCGAAATTCATTCGATGTGCATCTGAACCGCCCACCCGCGCAGCATCGATGTAGCTCGAAAGCATCGCGACGGCGCGACCCTCACACCATTGTACACGTCATTGAAACCCGAACAAACCCTGTTGCTATAGAATCCTACAAACCCTTTTTGACCCATGGAACCCTGTAGGACCCTGCCACACCTGATTAAACGCCTATTGAAAATTGTAAGACCCTCTATAAGCCATATGTAAGACACTATAGAACTCTACAAAAACCGACTAAACGTTGTTGAAACTTCGAATGAATCCAAAACCAAGCACACCTGCAAGATTTGCACATAAAGGCGGATCTGGGAGCGCGGATACCTGCTAGCGCCGGGAAGCGTTCACGGTTGAGGCCTTAGGGCTTCGGGTTTAAAGTTCTTTAAAGGATAAGGTAGCATGGAAATTTGTCTTTGTTCAACCGTTCTCCCTGGACCCTGAAAACCAGAATACGAAACCTGAAACCACGCTTGAGTGGGGGAGTGTTCTGTGTCTCCGCGTTTAGGCTTTGGGGAATTTCATGTGGACACCTGCTTAATGGCCTCATTGGCATAGGGAACGTGACAGGGATCTCAAGATGACAACCCAACCATCTATCCACAGGTGCATCGCACGGGCGGTTTAAGTAGAGGGGTATATCATACTATATTCATACAGGGACTACAAGGGAATGCAAAAACAACTGTTTTTGACCTCTACATTACATGGGTTTTGGGGTCTGGGCTTGGAAGTTGCAGCTGCCGTCTTCTTCTGCCTGCCCCGAACCCACATCCTACGCCGAGAATCTTGCCGTGACGTCGGAGACTTTGAAGGTCATGACGGTTTTGTCCTCTCTAAAGATCATCGTCATACGGCCTGAAAGCTATATTCACGCCAAAATTCTAAGTCACAGTCACACGCACCGAAGGCAACCAACATTCCAAGCAGCTATATACGGATGCCAGACCCTCCTGGATCGGAGAGCCCTAAAGCCAGCCCATAGCGATCCAGTGCTTGCAGGTTAGGGTCTGCCTTAGCTCGCCTCCGTACCCTCAAACGACCCTCGACTGAGTGCGCGGCTGTTCAAGCAGCACCACACTCTCAAAGGTCTGCTGGATCCACATGGAGCGTTCCTGTGACCTTGGACACAAAGTGTTGTTTCTCCACACCCTCAACCTTAATCCTAAACACCGACAAGCACAAAACCTCTGAACCGATAGTAACATATCACAATATATCATTTTTGCATCATAGTAGACCTGAAATAGTATATCATAACTGCTATTGGGGCCCCAGGCTGCCGGTCGCCGCGGCGACCAAAACTCCTCGCGGGCCCGGAGAGGGCTGCGGTGGACCTTGGAAGGCTTGCGGTAAGGGTTGTTTAGGGGTTTAATGATCTAATGTTTCAGAGTTAAGGGCCGGAGTTTTGGGGTCAGAGTTTAGGGTTTAGGGTTTAGGGTTGCTGCTACTGCTGCTACTAGCCGCGAGCCTTTCGGGGACCCAACCTTTCACAGGATATAGCATTGCATGTTGCCTGATAGAAGCGTGGAAAGTGCTGGCAAGGCCGTAGGATTCGTAACCTGAAGAACTGCAAGTGATTTTTGCTAAAGCATCGGTTTCGGGGAGCAGCTCCGGTCCCCGAAAGACTGGTGCTTTGGACCATGCCGCAACGCCATTAAAACTGCAAAAACAGGAAGACGGCTTGACTGTGACAACAAGAGAAGTCTAAGCGGCAGCAGTGGCGCGAACTCTTGGACCATCAGCAATATGAGTACAAGAAGTACCAGCAGCATCACCATGCGGCAAACATCACCATCACCGCCACCATCATGCCCATCGCCAGAATTCACATTAAACATGTTATACATGCCAAAAAGGTGGGTCCGGCAATGGGCTGAGGCCTCCTACTACTACTACTACCACCACCACCATCACCACCACGACTTCTACTAGTACTGCTACTACTGCTACTGCTACTGCTACTGCCACTGCCTGCTGCTCCTCTTACAAACTCTTCATCATCCCCGAGAGACATGGCAACTGGGTCGGCGACAGCACACACGTCAGCACCGCGCGGTCATGGAAGGTGGCCGACCGCTGACGTGCCTCGCCGCTGGCAGTTCGGGCTTTAGCGTCCTGCTCCTCCTCGGCCTCGCCCGCCCATTACAAGCAATCCCTGTGCCATAATCATGGTAAGTGATCCCCAAAACCCTGTTCGAAATCTCAAGTTCCCCATGTCAAACCCTTTGGCAGCCCGATCTTGGTTTTCCCAGCTCGCGGAGTCATGATGCAGTTCAGATTCTTGGGTTTGCCATAGCCAGGGCTCTTTAAAGGGTTCTGTAAGTTGTTATAAGGGTTCTATACAACATGGGTTCTATGATATAGCGGCCTTAGTCACACCAGTGTTTTGGGGTATCTGGTACCATGATTACAACTGCAACTACAAGGTTTGTCATAGCTTGCTTCCAGCTCAGGCAGTCTTGGTGAAGCCGGTACATCGTTTGTAGAACTATCAAGATCTGTCACGATGATAAGGACTACTCACGAACGGGTGTAATGATGACTATACTGAGTGTGACCATGTTGGTGACGGTGTATTATGATGGTAGTGGCGACGGTGATGACGACGAGGATGGCAATGATGGTGAAGATACAACACCGACGACGCCACCATTGGTACCGTCAGTGAAAATGCTACTGCTGTCATTGAAACAGCTTAAGCTATATAGTCTGCCGACCTTGCTGCACCTGTTATGAACTGCTTCATGGCCTCCATAGGTCCGTAAACATAGGCGACAGCCTGGCAAAGGCATAAGAAGCACGCGATCGCAAACAGGATGTAATCCAGTACTGGCAGTAGTGGCAGTGGCAGTAGCAGTAGTAGGGGCGGGAGTACTAGTAGGAACAGTAGGAGTAGTAGGAGCAGTAACAGTAGTAGGAGTACCAAAAGTAGTAGGAGTGGTAGGAGGAGTAGGAGTAGTAGGAGTAGTAGGAGTAGAAGGAGTAGTGGGAGTAGTAGGAATAGTACGAGTAGTAGGAGTAGTAGGAGGGGTAGTAGTAGTAATACTACCACTACTATTGCAACTGCGACTGCTACTGCTACTGCAACTGCTGCTGCTACTGCGACTGCGACTGCGACTGCGACTGCTACTGCTACTACTACTACTGCGACTGCTACTGCCACTACCACTACTACTACTACTACTACTGCTACTGCTACTGCTACTGCTACTACTACTACTACTAGTACTACTACTACTACTACTAATAATAATAATAATAATACTAGTACTACTACTACTACTACTATCATCCTGGTTGTTGG
This sequence comes from Symbiodinium sp. clade A Y106, assembly GCA_003297005.1. NCBI lineage: Eukaryota > Dinophyceae > Suessiales > Symbiodiniaceae > Symbiodinium > Symbiodinium sp. clade A. The sequence goes on from BGNK01002818.1 coordinate 69,224, forward strand.
TTTATGGCTATGGTCGTGGCAGCCGTCGTCGTAGTCGTGGCCGTAGTCGTAGTCGCAGTCGTAGTTGCAGTCGCAGTCGCCGTTGTTTTTGTCGTCATCGTCATCTTCGTCGATCGTTCTGCCGTCACCGTGCGCAGCTGCAAAAAATGAACAGTGTGAAAATATTGCTTTGGCAACACCAACTGGAATATCCTGCACATGACAACAGCAAAGACGACAACACTTGTAGCAATCACAGTCAGAATGAGAATTCGTAAGAAGAAAACCACCTGCATCACCATATTCCCAGACATAACAACAACAACACGACAAAGAGTAGTCAACACTAAAGTGAGGCTAGCAACAGGATGATGGTCATGTCCAAGAGACGAATGATGGCTTGATGGTATACTATATAGTAAGAGTAGTTCACAAGCTTATATGAATGCATATCAGGACACATTACAGCAAGTGAAATATAGTGTTCCAGCATACACACTCGTGGCTTGAATCGGAACAACTTTCCGCTATCCGATACCTTGAGGGTTGAGGGTTTACGGACTGGGAAACCCAAGTTGAATGCTAAACACCCGCAAAAATCACAAGCATCTCTGCAGACCTTCCAGGGCCCTGAACCCTTAAAGACCGGAGAAGGAGCTGCTGGGAAACAAACTTGTTGAATCAGCGTCATCGACATGATGGCGATAACCGTCATCATTATCGTCGTCATCATCTCAGAATCTCATGCTTCTGGGTAGCGGCAGCAACCACGACAACAGCTGCTGGGTCAATTGGGATGCAGACGAAGATGCTTTGGCGGAGGAGGAGGAGGAGCAGGAGGAGGAAAAATTGAAGACAGTCGCGATAAGAAAACAATCGCCACGATAAGCCAATTTCACCGACGAACGACACAGGAACCACACAGCTAAGACAGAAACTCGACAACCAGAAAGCATTCGAATTCCGCCTTTGTACTGCCAAGCTCGAAGACGGCATAGCCATCAGCCTCGCCCCGGCCACCACCTGAGAGCTGAGGCTTGAGAGTTGAAGTTTAGGACTCAGGGCTTAGGGTTTAAGCCTGTTTGGCTGTACAGCTTCTGGGGTTAACAACCACAGCCACCTGTGTCAGGGTGCGAGAGATCCCCCACCCTCCTTTGCCACGCGACCGATTATACCAGGAACAGCAAGCCTGGAACCCTCCGCAACAGCAAAGCAAAACACGCAAAAACTTTCACCAAACAGTTTTCTGTACATGTACAGCTGTAGAACCAACTACAAAAACACAGCAGAGCACCGAAAAAAGCAAGAAGAGAGCCTAAAAAAAGAAAACTGAGCCCCCCGCTGCCGACGCAGCATTGGAGACCCCGGGGCTCGTGGACCCGGCGGCCGTCGGCGCGGAAGCCTTCAGGGCCCCAAAAAGGGACATTACGGCTTAGAACTTAAGATTTAAAGCGTTTAGGGTTTAGGGTTTAGGGTTTGGGGTTTGGGGTTTAGGGTTTAGGTGTTGGGGTTTAGGATTCAGGGTTGGAGGGCTGAAGACATGTTGGTGTGGTTGATGAAGCAACCATACGCTTGCTTCGATGAGAGTTGCAAGATTTTGGTACTACGGGCTTACACGAGTTTTGCTTGTTGATGCTGGGGAGTTTAAGGCAACGGACTTATGGGGTTGAGAATTTCAACGGCAGGTTGACCAACCCCCTTTCCGAATTCCCCCCGTGCATTCCCTGAACCCTAAACCCGAAACCATAAACACACTCTTAGCGCAAAGATGTGCAAAGGCGTGCTCGCTTGTGCAGACTCGCGGAGCCGACAGAGACGAGCTGGATCCGCTTTGCGAGAAAGATCTTGTGGAACCTTTCTAGAAAGCTTATGGTAACTCTAAAGAGAGCCGAATAGAAGACCTTCTGGGTGCCACAACAGATCTCGTTCGAAACTCTATGCTGATGTTTCAAGAAATGAGGGCCAAGCTAGGCATGTAGCATCTGCAAAACTTCCGGCAGCCCAATCCCTGAAATCTTCAGAACATAGCCTTGAGCAGAGGTCTTCACCGTCAGTATGTGCGTTAATGCACGGGGACCGCAAACAGAACCTGCTGCCAGGTCGGCTTATGCTCTCACACCTCCCGGCCCAGACGAATGACGCACCTTCTGGCGTGAGCACTTCCGTGCCCATGCTCGCGGCCAGTAGGAGGGGACTTACGGATTTAGGGCTTAGGATTTTTGGTTTTAGGCTAGGAGCGCAGCGGGTTTGGGGTGTAGGGTTTGGGGCTGACTTCATCGTCTCGGGCGTGAGGCACCGGCTGTTGCATGGTGGAGTCAAATCAAGCCCTGTGGGATTTCGGGTTTAGGATTTGGGGCTGAGGATAGGGCGACCTGCAATGACCAGTAAGCAATCAACTCTTGAGACTGGGACAATCCGAATTGAATGCAACCTCCGTTAGTCCCACACCTTAAACTTCAGAGTGCAGACTCCAGGATTGCTCCATCCCGCCATGTGATTTGCTCTCCTTGAGCCAGGTCCGTGCAGTGGTCTTTTCTCGGGTCTCGAACGGTCAGGGCTTTACGTCAACCTGAAACCCCTAACGCCGAAACCCCTTAGCCCCAGACACCGCAAACCCAAGGCCATGCTTTTGTCGTCGGGTGAGCGGGCTTCAGGGTTTGAGTCGAGCCTGGGGCCTGGGGTCTGTTGTGTTTGGGAAAATTCTTACGGCTCGCGGCTTCGGTTTCAATTGTTTGGGCTTAAGGTTTCAGGTCTGGGACTTGGGGTTCAGGGAAATTCGATGTTGTTGATTGCCTTTTCTGCCAGATTCTCGCATGTCTAGTCAAAAAAACTTTGGTTTAGCTATTAAGGTCTCGGCTTCCCTTTGTAGAGGACGTAGATTCCATAACGTTCTTTCGTCAACATTATTTCACCTCAGGTAATTAACGTCAAGTGGCCTTTGCAGCAAGGACCCTAAGTTGAGGGTTTACGGAAGCAGAAGCGGATGGATGCCGATCTTTTACCCTGGCAAGCGCAACGCGAATCTCCATGAATTCGTGTCAAGATGGGAGTTCCTCCATGGACGTGAGCTTTCAGGGCCCCTAAACCCTAAAGCCTAAACAGAGGGTTTCAAGAGGAGCCCAATACAGACCCCTAAAGCAGAAGCTGGCCCACCCCAACTCTAAACCAAAACTCGAAACGGGTTTAAGTTTAAGGTTTAGGGAACCCCAGGCCCAAGCCCTAAACCCCTAAACCAAAACTCGAAACCCCCCCATCCCCCGAAGGGGACCACCAGTTGTGAAAGGAACTCCCAGAAGGAGCAGGCCCTCTTCCATCGAAGATCTCGCGGCCTGCCCTTCCGTTCAACGCGGACACGCAGCCTAAAAATCCTGGGCTTCGGGTTTCGGGCGTAGGGTTAGTCGGTTTTGGGTACTGATTACCCAGACTCGGTTCTGATAACCCTCACGAAAAACCTACTTACCACCTTCCCCTAGCCCTTTTAAGTAAACAACAATCCTTAAACTACTGCGTAACGGGTGAGACTCTTGCTTTCCCCACGACGATGAGCTCTGTGGGTGTGTGCCACCTCAGATGAACAAGGCTGACTTTGAAAAGATGCTAGGGCAGAACAGTGTTCCTTCTAAGGGTTCTAAAAGGGCTAGGACGCAACCTTACGTTGTCTGCTGTATATATGGTTAGCTCTGGGGCGTTCGAGGTGAGGCCTGGAGGGTTTAAGCTTACCCGAATGGTCCTATTTGTGGAGAGGCAGATGAGGATGACCAGCACAACCATCATCACAACCTCTCAAAAACCACCACCACCACCACCACCACCCGCAAACATCAGCTCGACCACAGCTGCGACGGTCGACTTGTGGGCCCTTGGTCTTGCCACTACTCTTCATTGCCTTTGCGCCGACTAGAAGTAAGAAACGGGTTTGGGCTCAGGACTGGCATGCCGCCCGGAAGCAAGTTGGGATCTCCACCCAGACTGGCAGGACATTGCCAAATGTCCGTGATCGTCACGGCTTCGTTCATCACCTGGCTGTTGAGGGTTTAGGATTTTGGGGTTTAGGGTTCGGGGCTCCCCACCCTAGACCTTAAACACCTGAATCGTGGGTTTGGATTGGGGCTCAGACTAGGACAGGAGATTCCCGATGAGGCGACCATCACCTCTGCTGCGTGCTTGATACCACACTTCATGTCGCTTTCAGAAGATGCCTTGAAAGACAACCCAATTCAGAATCATGCATCCTGAAGTCTACGTATAATGTAGGGTTTAGGGTATAGGGACTTATGATTTATGTTCCGTGGTTCCTCTAACTCCAAAAGTTTGGGACCATGATTCTGCATAACTGCTGGTTGCTCTGTGCCGGGACCCAACTAACCCCACACCCTCAAACCTCCAAACCCTGTAACCGTTGTTAAGATTATGGCCTGAACAAACTTCGCAGCATAGTGTTGCGCCAGCTGCAAGAGCGCCCAGGAACGCCGCAGGCACTCCGAAAATTTCTCAACCTCCCGGGGCCGCGAGGAGTGAGAGCGTCTGTGTCCTTTGCTTTTGTTGAGGGATGGTGGGGCCTAGGGAGTGCAGTGCAGTGGGCAAGGGTGCTCGAGGATGTAGATTCTCTTGGACCCCAAACCCGAATATAGGGGCCTTAATGTCAGAAATAAAGTTCCTAGGGTTCTTTAAAGAGTTCCGTAAAGACTAAGGGCTCTATGAGGGTTCTGTGATATAGGGGCTTGAATAATTACCATAGCGGCTAGCGTTTGGTGATATATGAAAGTAGCATTATATAGGGCCAAGAACGGGATGTTATTAGTACTCAAATTTGAAACTGCAAACCCCAACCACCAAAAGCCCGAAATACCAAGGCCCTGAACCCTACAATCCCAACATCCCAAAACGTAGAGACCCAAACCCCCTTGGAAAACCCTTATAAGATCCGTTCAAGACTCTCACGAGACCCTGAAAAACAATAAGACCCGTGCAAAGCCGTCATAAGACCCGTATGAACCCCTTAGCAGACCTTCTGAAACCCTTTAATGGCCCTGATTAACCTCAGAATCCCAGATCTCCCATGGATTAAGGACAACTTCTTTGAATTAAACTAGGGATCCGGATCATGATATACGGGACATTTCGTAATTGACGGATTTTGGAGTCTCGACATGCCCCTAGACCCTAAGTCTGCTGCTAGATAGTTCCACCTGTCTCCTGTCGCCCCATACCAGAAGAACCCTTGAACCCTGTATCCTAAGCCCTACAGCCAGAACCCCCACTAGCTCAGTACTGAGCGCTCAAAACGGAATGCCATCAGCTTTGAAAGCTCCCAATCCGCTTTCTTCACCCCAAAATCCCAACAGCCTAACCCGTAAGCCCTGCTGCAAACCCTAACGATAAGACCCAGCTGTGGCAAAAAAACTGCTAAAAACCCTACCATACTATAACAATGCCCTCAAACAACCCGATAAGACCCCAGCCTGCAGCCGCACATTCACGCTCGCTTCGGTGGTCACCAGCTCCCCGAGGTGCAGCCAAGGGCACCAGAGGCCCATCTCGGCCACCCATCCTTCGGATATCTTTAGCGCGTTATGGATACGCGCATATATATATATATATATATATATATATATATATATATACATACACATGTGTGTGTATACGGACACAGGTATGCATGTGTGTATATATATATATATATGATCCCGGTTCTCGGTTCGCCGACCCCCCCC